>JAUMHR010000075.1:2450176-2464354 GCA_032361145.1 Enteromius fasciolatus | reverse complement strand
TTTGTAGTGACGGAAACAGGCTTCCATACAATCTGGTTTGATTCCACAATTAAAAAATAAGCTAGATGGAAAATTAATTAAGAAGAATGAGACCATAAGTGAAACCAGTAAATTTCCAGATTACCAATTTTTGTTAATAAAGACTGATAAGAAGAAGGTCAGGTTTGGGAAGCACTGCTGTAGATACTGTATACACTGACGCATTGGTTTGGATTAATTTAAATCCTGTATATATGACAGGAATAATACCACACTTCGTTCAGATGAACAAATAAAAAAAAACCTTAAACTGCATGATGACCCAGTTTGTACATCATGTCCCAAAATTACCCTAATTCCCTCACTTTATAGTTTTCTGGTGAAATCCAAAATAACAAACTCGTGATGGAGTCTGTTGTTAAGATGAAGTGAGGGAGAGAGTCACATGTCGCTGAGGGGATGGAAATAGCTTCAGCCTCTGTCAAAACAATTTATTATATTTCTTATCATATTGTCCACTCTATACGAACAGCCCTCAGTGCCATATACACTCATGATGAGGGTGTGTGAGGACAGCAGTGTGAACAGCTGGAGAGTGAACAAACACCCAAGTCACACAGATCAGGCAAAGTTAACCAATGTCCTCAAGCGGTTTGATGGCATAACTGGAACTAAAGCTTATGAAATGTGCTTTTATTATGCAATATTCAAAATATCACATAGATTTGTGCACATAGCTGAATTGTGCCTTATTTTGCCTTTCTCATATTTGCTCAGGAATAACGTTAAATGGTTGATCACTTCATTCAGTCCTTCCAAGATGTTTTAATTACATCAATCAACAAACAAGCTTACAGGTTCAGTTTAAAATGTCAACATTCATTTTAAAACACTTCTGAAAATATGGTCTCTATTCGTCAGGAGTTAAAAATGGTACACTACAGTGTCATATTTAGTACTTCAAGCACAGGGAAAAAAAGACATGGAAACAGGAAAATGGGTTTCTGTGTGAGGTGGTGTATGAAAATACATTTTGCTCTGACAGTTTTCAGGCGAAGGAGAGATCGCAGGGAGCTAGAGTTAATCCTAATCCCCCTAAGATCACGTTATTACTATATTTATTCAATCTTACGTCATGTGAGACAGTAGAAAGGAAAGTTTGGGATGTGGATCAGGATGTGACGGGCCAGATATCAATCTACATCCCTGTGAGAATGTGCACTAACTGGTTTGCTAGGACTCCAGAAAAATATTCTTATTCTAACAAATATAATCCATAGCAATGATTGAAAGGAATACACAAATACATGTTGACATATTTTCATCTGATTATATCAAGACGGGTCCAATAACTGGACTGAACAATTTTGGCAAAATCTTGACATTTTTTTATATCTGTCATAGTTTGAGTCCAATTTTCATAAATACTAAAAAAAACATTTGGTTAAACATAGGTCTTGTGTGTCTTAATACACAGTTGAATGAGAAACAGAATCTACCAGACACCGAGTGAGAACAGACACCGAAAGAAGAAATACACTTTAAATAAACCTCAAATAGATGTCAATCTATGGACACTCTTCATGTTTTTTCCTCCTTCCTGTATTTCCTGTTTTCAAAGAAGCAAAGAGGTTCACCAGATATAGAGACTAGGTCATGATATTTCTGTTGAAGTCATACGACAGTCTTCTCTTAGCATTTGCAGCTAATTGCTGGTTGGACGTTGGGAGATTTGGAGAAAATCTGGCACTGGTCTTCATCCGAACTGTCGCACATTCCTGAGGTAGAAAAGGATGATGGTTATTTTCAGTACCAAGCTCTATTTATGGTAAATACAGAGTATCCGTTTGCTGTTTCAAGTAATATTACAACTGTTTGATGCACCAAAAACTCAACAGTTTTCATTAAATATATTTTTGCAGTGGTTTTCTATTTAATTGCTGCAGACTCACAGAGCTGGGATGGTCCAAATGCAGCGACTGAAGGAGAAGTTTACAGGACAGAGACTCCGCCCTCTTATATTTCACACCAATCATCCGGTCCAGATCCTGGAGGCCATCAAGTAAGCTCTGCTCCCTTTGGGCCAAAGCAAAACGATTAACACAGAATTTGTAGCATGGAACGCGAAAAACAAATACCATTATTTTAAGGGTAATTATGAAAGGAAGATTTGTGTAAACATTTTCAGCCATCTCAAGAGGATGAAACACGGAATTTCATGGAAAACAGTCGGTCCTTTGTGTTTCATCTGATGCAATGCAGTAGTGTTTTCTATTACCACAAGGTGGAGATAGAAGACTATTATATGTCAGGGGTTTTTAAAACTCTTTAAACCTGGAGCCTCCCCAGTATTGCACATTACCAATGTTTTCCTTATTAGCTGAAAGTATGCGAGCCATCCATTTAGAGGCTATGGGAATGCCCTGAAAACCTTTGAAGTAAAAATAATAACTTCATAAGTAAGTCACAATAACAACATACTTGTGCTCCCCTGTATTGCTGTTTTCAGCTGGTCCTTGCAGAAGCTGCTTCAGTGTAGGAATGTGTTCAGGATCTTCACAGGGGGACTTTTCTGAGGGAAAGGCCACTAGAAACACATTTGACTACACACACACACACACACACAGTAAAGATCACTAATCATCAGAGCATCAAAAGTGATGTATAGATGTTTTAGTTACTCATATGTAAAATTACAACATTTTAGAATCTAAAGAGATATTAGTACGATACTGAAATTATAACACGAGTCAATTGGTTTGTACAAAGTGGAACACTTCTGACGGTTTGTCTTTAGTATGAAGAAGGATTAACTGTACAGTTGATTTTCTATTCATATCATGGGCTCTCTTATCTCACACACTTTAATAATTTACATTTATGAATTTGTTAAGCAGTGGAATAATGTACATTCATTAGGGCAAGACAAACATAACCGTGCATAAACCTTTACCACATTATGGAGAGGAGAGAGGGGAAGGTTTGGCTTTTCGGTAGAAGGCCACCACTGGCCACCAGGCACTATCTTCTGCTCCAGAGACTCCTGGCTGAAGGCAGTCCATGTGCTCTCGGACTGCTGGAATGACTGGACTGTGGTCCAATCAGATGCCCAGGATGCGGGTTCGTTTGCATCAGCAGAACTTGTGTGTTCCTCTGAGAGGCGATAAAGGCTCTTGTAAGTCTCTATAGTTTCATGGCTCTTATACAAAAAGTCTTTATGGTAGGCACTATGTTACTGGAAGAAATGTTCTGCTTTCTGCAGTGGGAAGGTTTCACACACTATAGATGTATACTATAGATACATGTGCAATAAGTGGTGAAAGCGGGTTAACCAAACTTCAGTTCTTTATTTTTGTAAACTAATGTAGTATTTGTAAAGTACGGCTACTTGTTATTACCTCCGAATACTTTGACCATTTTACCATAATTAATGAACTAGCTTCATATGTACAGTTTTTCTGACATGGCATTACACTTGTGCAGTGAAACACTGAGATACGAGTCCTCTAAAACATGAGTCGCAATACAAAAGCTTAAAGAACTGCACAAGCATGCTAAAATGGCCTGGTTGCTTCAGAAATGTGTTTTATCTTGTGTTTGCTTTTGTCACCGCTGTAAAGTTTAGTGTAGGTGGTGCATTATTAAATCATTAGAGCACCACTCGCCAGACATTTCATTTCCATCAACCAACATAATAAAACATTACTAAGATTCATGTTCATATTTTTTGGATAAAACTGAACACACTTTTACCGCCACTAACTGGATGCTTCACTTTGAAATGCATCATGAAATGTGCAAGAAGCTATGATTTTGAAGATATGTCTCAGCAGGAATATATGTTTAATGGCTTCTACAAATAACTTGTCATTACTTTTGCGATGCAAGAGAATTAAACATTTTAAAAAGTAGGTTAAACCTGTTTATGCCACTACCGAAATCACCAGGTTTTCACCTTTTTAGAGAACAGGATTAATCCTGCAGATTAAGATCACATGGCGGCTGCCAAAATTAGAATTGAATCCATAGAATAATTAAGTGGAAAGTGTTTGTGGTTACACTTTATTTTATGATGTCCCTGATACAGTAATAAGTACTGAGTAATATTAATTACCTATATATTTAAGGTTTGGTTTAGAGTTGCTTATAGTTATTTATTTTTATTCTAATAGTAAGTACATGCAACATGTGCATTAAGGACACCTTAAAATAAAGTGTTTTTGGCCAATGATTATAGTTAGATGTACTGTATAAACAACAAAGGGTTTGTCCTCTATTTTGATCAAGCCATCCCCTCTAGATATGCTGCCTTTGGCATCGTGAAGGTTGGCCTCCCCTCTTGTCCCAATGGCCTTGTGTTTGCATGTCTTTTTAATGCTGCCTCCTGCCTTAGGCTGGTACACAGCAACAGGGGGAGAGTGAGTGGTTGGGAGGGTAGGAATTCCAAGCAGTGCTTTAAATAATTAATATCTTCACATGAGGTCGGGGGAAGCGAGGGGGTCTGCAGGAATCCAGGTCAATCCAGCCAGACTATTTAGCACATGTTTATCTGTTCACTCGAACCCAAACAAACAGGTTCCAACTCAAGAAGAGAACTTACTGTACCTTCTGACTTAATGTATTACCTTGCTACTTTCAAGACAGCGTACTCACCACAGGAATCCTCCGCCAACTGTTGGACCTCACTGAACCCGTCCGTCCACAGCTGCTCTCCACCTGCCTGCATGAAAGCCCCAAACTCATCCTCCTCCACCTCCTCTTCGCCCACATCAGGAGACCCCTCGTCAGCGGCCACCTTGTCCTTGTCGTCAACTCTTGCCGGCTCTGATAGCAACTCTGAGTTCACCAGAGGCAGCAAGTCTCCACCTCTAGCCCCCGCCTCCCCCCTGCTTAATGCTGGGATGGCTGTTGCTATGGCAGCGGTGGTGGTAGGGGCAGGATTAGGCGGGGAGTGAATAGTGGATACAGTTATATTGGCTGCTGGTGCGCTAAAGCCTCGTGAAGAGGATTTGTCAGACTGCTGAACTTGTTCTCCATGCTCTGCGATTAATTCCTCCCAATGCTGAGGTGAGCACATGGACGGCCTCTTTTTCTTTTCTGTAGTGCTACATTCAGCACCCACTGGAGTGCGGCCCTCCGGCACAACTCTATTCTTTGTGTCTGGAGTCGCATCTCTCTCTGCTGCAGGATCGCCCGGCTCCAGCGAGTGTAGATTCAGTAGGCGCTCGTCTGGCCTGGATTCTTCGTTCTTCTGAATGCTAACAGGGACTTTGGAGGGAGAACGGTCTACGCTTGGCTCTGTATTACTGTTAGTCCTGGTCAATTTGATTCTTGGGCTATCAGAGCACGTCTCAGACGCTACTAGGTTTGGCACATCAGCAACAATGTTCTGGTGTTCATTTGCATCAAGGTCACATTTGCTGACCTTGGTGTCTTCTTGTGCATTGGCACAACTTAATTCTTCTTCAGGACAGTTATCGGAGTGATTTATAGTCATCTCATCTTCAGCCTGCGCCTCTGGTTTGGCACGTGGTTTGGCAGAAGAGCAGCAGGTTTGTGGATCTGTGCTCTCGGGGGAACAAGCCCTTTCGTCTTTTCCCAACTTCAAGTCATCCTGACTCGGATAGCTACCCATCTGGGATTGTGTTATGGTGTTATCTGGTGTTACGCTAAGTAGTTGTGCATCTGAAACCACTGTGTTTGTTTGGTCACTGGCATTTCCCCCTTTGCTGTGAGCCGCTGTTCTTTTCTCTGCTGTTTTACTGCACTTCCTCCATTTTCGTATGGCCCTGGGCTTGGCCTTGAACAAGCCTCCATCGTCTGGCCCATCCTGGCTCAACTTCTGCCCTTTAGAGGAACATCTAAGCTCTTCCTTTGTCCCCTCAAGAATGACAGCGTGAGTCCGTTGACCCGTGACTCTCGTCCCAGTCCCGCGGTTTCCAACAGCACAGATGTAGCTGCCCCTTCCCTGGGCCTTGAGAAAGAGGCAGCGGGTCTGAGTCTGCCTACCTCCCCCCTCGGTGCCCTTCAAAGTGGCCACAGTTACAAGAGCGCCAAGACCGCCTTGCCTGACCCCTGGAGTTCTGGTTGCACTAATTGTGCTGTCCAGTGTGTGCCCATAGCCACTGCTGACCTGACCTGACCAGCTTCTCTGCCCAGGAGGCTGTTGGCAAGTGCTCTGTGCCCGAGATCCATTAGCAGCCTTTCTTCTGGCTTTAGAGTAGCCGCCACTCACAGCCCATGCTCTCAGGCCTTTAATCAGGGGTATGGCTCCAAACTCAAGTGCACTGGTGAATGAGACATTGGTTCTTCTGCATTCATGCAGTAGCTCCCTATGGGCCATGTCCAAGCAGTTATTGTTGTTGTTCTGTTGCAGCATTCTTCTTGGGGGGAACAATATCAGATGCTGTGGTGGGTAAGAATGACATTTAGGATGTCAAATCTTGAAATCATTCTTTACAGCACAGCATTTAGCAATCAGTTAAGAAAGGCAAATTTAATCGGTCTTGATTTAACGATGATTTAAGTACAATACCTGACGATTAAAGGTCAAGATGTCAGTACAGCCTCAGATTTTAGTTTAAGTCTTTGCAAATTGTCTTCTAATAAAACTTTAACATAAAAATATCCATCTCTCTCTCTCTTTCGCAGACACACACACAATTACTTGTTTATTTACTACAGTTTTGTCATTTGTATTCTTGACAATAAAAGGTCAAGTGCATGCTCAAATATTTGTTTAGGTCATGGCAAATTGTCTTAGATTTGAGTTTCGATACACTATATGTTTTATAATGTCTGTACACACGCACACTGTAATATACTATTGTATATATACTACAATTACTTTATATAAGATTAACTACAATATATACTGTATACTACAATGTATATACTACAATTCGGTAGCTTATTTTTAATGTATATCGTAATTATATACATACTGTAATAACTATAAAATACAATACTAAATAAAACACATATTCAGTATTCATAATGCAATTTTATTTTTGTACTTTTTGTTTTTTAAACTCTATTAACATGGATGCTGTCGTGTGAAACCACAAAAAGACATTTGTTTTTTCGTTCTTCTTCTATTTAATATGATTATTCCTTTTTTATATGTAGGTACCATAACTGTATTTGATAGTATACATTATTGTTTTATTTAATAGTGTGTGTTTTATTAGGAGCTAGTGTTTTTAATACTTAAGTTACTGTATAATGTAATATAAATGTTTAATTTTTTTTCTCATGTTTTTCTTTCTCATGTCACAAACTGTATCATGATAATCAGAGGACGCCGCGTTACGTAGTCTACACACACAATACGTGATCACATCACTTGCACCAAATCGGGAGTTTATCATTAACCAATACTTGCCCACACAGATGTATCTTACATGAGGTAACCTCAGGGAGGGGGAATTATCTGCATCGATTTTTTTTTGTGGTTTGACAAGATAGGACCCGTCTTTTAGAGGATGTCATAAAAACCCATCTTTCCTTCTTTCTTGGTATCCTCTTACCTTTACAGTGTGCCAGTCATTTTCCTCATACGGATGCGATGTCACGAATCACACAATTCCAGCTGTCGTGCGTTGTGAAGATGCTGCTGGGCTGAAGGATTTTGGCTTTAACCTTCATGAGGATTTTGGACCGTCTAGAAATGATGATATCCATGACACCACTTCGTTTTAAGACAGCATATCCGAATACAGACCACCGTAGATATAGTATAACCTATTATATCCCGTGTACGTCTCATGTGCTCCGTTGAAGTGAACGTCACGCTACTCCTCCGTGTCTCCTCATAGCGCAGGCTGCTTTCACTGGCGATGCAACGCAGAGCCTCCGCAATCTAGTGCGTGCGATCAGCTGACCAATAGCGGCGCGTGCGGCACGCTCTCGGTGCTTTTACGCTTACGCACGAAGGCGACGCGCACACGCGGGAACACACGTTACTTAATTATAGCTTTTCATTTAGCTCTTCAGCCAGCACTGGTGAGTACATGCTAGTTTTGAAACCCTCTTGCACTCGACTTCGTTTAGCCATAATTGGTAGGCTATAGAAACTGTATATAATGAGACTTTTGTGTTAATAACATGGTGATTATACAGTAGGCACTTTCATTTTAATCAGAATCATTCATGTGCGAACTCTTTTTGTTTCATTTTTTGTGCAATACACAGTGTCATCATGTACTCACCCTTGTGTTTTTCCAAACCTACATGACTTTATGTCCTCAGTGGAAAATAAAAAGGGATATTATCTTTGTTTTATCAAAAGACGTTTGTGGTTAAAACTAATTTACTCTTTTTATGACACTTTATTTATTTTTTATTGGAAAAGTATTCTATTCTATTCTTTTTTTAATTATTATTGTTTGCCCACAGAAACAAAAAACATTAACAACGTCACATTATATATTCATGTTACAGAATGTTAAAAATCCTAAAAAAAAAGAAATAAAAAAATAATGGAAATGATGGGAAAAAAGCGAAGAAGAAGAAGAAAAAAACATGATAAATAAGGGTCACACCGTTTCAAAGTAGTCCTTAAAACATAAAAAATTAAGGGAAAACAACTCTGAAAAGAATAATAATAATAAAAAAAATGTTATATGTATACATCAAGAAAGCTTTTTTATGTATTCCCAAAGGGGAGACCATATCAGCCATAATTCTTCAGATTTTTATTTATCATAAGTAAGCTTTTCAAGTGGCAACCACATGGCAATCTGTGATATCCACATTTTGTAAGATGGAGCCTGTTATACAGACCAAAGTAACAATATGCATTTTTATTTTTATATTTGCTAAATATACCAGAACAATAAATAGGTGTATTGCATATTTTTGAAACAAGCTAAAATTCAATAAATACAAAGCTGGGGTCATTTTCCAAGTTTGTTCAAAAAGCTCTTTCATTTGTATTTTTTTCCAATATGGTAAAATTTTGTCACAGTACCAAAAACAATGAATGAATGTACCTTCATCTTTTTTTTTACACTTTTACACAGGCCTGTGGCATTGATAAACATCTTCTTAATACGCATCGGTGTAAGATATATCCTATTAAAAATATGTAAAGGTGAGCTTTATTACACTTTAATGATGCATTTATGGTGTTTGTGTGTTTTGTTAGTCTTGAAGCTCCTTTCATACATTCAATCAATACATTCTTCAAAATGGCTGTTTTCATGTGAGAAAGTAAATAAGGGGTTAGAACATGTGGATGAGTAAATTAGGATCACATTTCTATTTTATTTTTGTACAATATAGTTTCAACTTCAAAGTAGTTTTCATCAATCATGACACATTTTAGATATGTTGAATATTACTGTATATTGCAGTCTTGTGGAAGACTGTCTGCTGTTATTTGTAATTATTTTAAGAATTGGACCACTACTTGTCATTAGTGCTGCCACATTAGAAAAATAAGTGGATAACATCAGGAAACAATTAGAATGTTAATATTTTATTTGACTGTTCTATTTTTGCATTAAATAGTGATAAGCATATACTAAATGATTGTTTCACAAAAAAAGCAACACATTACAAACATGCAGTTCAGCATTAAAACCAGCCTTAAATATAATGTATATATATACACACAGTGATATTGCTTGCATGTGGTCAAATTCCGTCACCAACAAAAGAGTTAATTATAAAAAGAAAATAAAAGAAAAACATGTCACTCTCTGTGTTTTCTATTCATAAGAATTCAGAGCCTTTCTCCAACAGAAAAAGAGAGAAATGCTTTCTGGTACAGCATGTCACAATCCTAAGAAAATGTGAAATTGTTTTTGTTTAAATTGATCTTAAAATTCACAAAAATATGTATCACAAAAATACTCTACAGGCTTTCTTTTTAATGTCTTGTCTGTACAGATCATGCATATAAATATGTAAAAATAGTACATGTATTTCTAATAGTATCTAAAATACACAAAATTCCATAACAACGACCAAAATCAACAGACAAACCAGGCATTGAAAAACCAAAGCAAGATGCAAGATTGCACAAGAAAATCATAAGCAAACGTAAAAAAAAAGAATCTTTTCATCTGCAGGCCTATATGTTCTACAGATTTGTGCCTATGTTTTTTATCTACAGTTGAATTTTTTTTGTGTGTGAATATATGTGATCTTTACAAATATATCAATTTAAAGTGTCATACAGAGTGGCAAGTTACAAAACATGGAAATAATGTCTAAAATAAATTATATTCTTTGTGTGGTAACATTTTCATTATTTATAAGTTATTTTTTCTTGCAAAAGCTGGAGAAAATAAGTTTGCTTTCTTTAAATAGAATAAAACCAGCAAGACTGAAACAATTGAAACAATACAAATATGTGGGCCTAATCATAACGACTGCATGTCACAGTTCTGTAACTGAGATTCTTACTGTTTCGAACTGGTACCTTTTGTTTCTGTATACTTTGTCGTCTTAGTCACAACAGTAAGAGTTCCCTCTGTTTTAGTAATCAGATGCTCTGAAGGCATTTCATGGGTCAAAAATTCTACGCTTGGCATCTTCACATAGAAACCTCCAGAGGCTTCCTCGCTAGAGCAAGGAAGAGAGGACTTGCTTCCTTTTGGAGAGCTTTCTGGTGTGATATGAAGGATACCAGTAGAATGAGGACTAAGGCTGACCTTGGGTATTTTGAACCATGTGGTCTCCTCTCTTTCTTCACACTTCATTACAGAGACGAATCCGGATGACACGGTGGGTACTGGAGACTCTGATCCCTCCCGTTCTGCCAACATTTCAGTCCTTGCTTTTGAGGATACTATAGTACTAATCTTTCTCACCTCCTCATCCTCTGTTTTCATCTCGAGACCTAGGGAAGACATTGTGCCTGAAACTGTCTTTGACTTCTTGCTCTCTTTGCATTCTCCTGTGGTCTCCTTCCTGAGGTTCAAGCTTGTTTCCATTCCCTCTTCCTCGCTGGCATCTTTTGAGTATGGTGAGAAAAACTCCACTTTAGGGAATTTAAGCTTTCCAAACATTGATTTTTCATCTTTGTCACCATTTAGACTTGGACTTGTTCCATCATCAGATTCACTCAGTGTTACATCAAATGATCCTCTCTGCCCAGACGAAAATGTAACTTTGGGCAATTTAAGCTTAGCAGTTTTTGACTTTCTCTCAGTTTCCACCTCTTCTTCGCAATACATTGCTTTCCCCTTTTCATTAGATCGACTTTTTGACTTGCCAAAACTCGGCTTCATTTTGATCTTTGGCTGTTTAATCTTCACATCTCCAATTTCTGCACTTGCTTCGCCTCTTACACTAGCAGAGCCCTCCGTTTGTTGATTCACCATAACAAATACAGCTTTTGTTACTTTTGGCAGACGTGGGCTTTCATACTCTACCTCAGAGTCTGTGATTAAAGAATGGCCTTTTCCCTGAGATGATGATTTGATGTTGGCTTCAGGTGAACTTAAAGAAGGCAGAGGAATCCCAAACTTTGGAATTTTGACTTTACCAGTCTGCTTTTTATCTTCATCTAAATTATTAGTGCCAGTTTGGGCAGTCTCAATGTCAAAGTCAAGTTCGGGAATCTTTGGTGCTTTCAAGTTTGCATCAGTTCCTCCTTTTAGAAATTTTGCATCCATTTTTCCAGAGTTGTTTATGTCAGTTTCTAATCCAGAAACTTTTACTTTTGGCATTCCAATATTAAATTTTGTACCCTTAACTTTTGGCCCTTTTATTTTCTCTTTCAGGGCAGGTTCCAGATCTGTGTCTTGAAGTTCAGATTTCTTTTTATCCTTTTTACCATCTTTTGATAAGCCAAGATCCAGCTCTAGATCTACATTAGGCATTCTTGTCTTTTTACCCTGTTTATGTGAATCTTTAAGGCTTACATCAATTGAAGGATCTGACATCTCTGAATTTATAGACATTCCCATATCTATTTTTGAGATTTTAATATTTGGCATTGTCAATTTTCCACCCCCTCTTCCAGATTCTCCCTCTTTGGTATCAAACTCTCCGGTTCTACTTTCTGGTAATGATATGTCTACCTGTGGTATCTTAATATCCGGCATTTTACATTGTCCACCTTCTGCTTCTACAGATCCCCTAATCCCAGGTGTCTTGACTTTACCTTTTCTTACATCAGGTTCTGAAACAACATCTTTAGATTTTATTTTAGGAAGGGGTATATCAGTTGTTGGCATCTTTATTTTTCCACCTTTTAGTTCTGAATCATGCATGGAACTTTCTTCTTTTCTTCCATGGGGTAGCGACAAATCTATCTTAGGCACTATAATGTCTGGCATTTTTAATTCATTCCCTTTCCCTCCAAATTCTATATCGGGATCATCATTTACCTTTCCATGAGGCAATGATATATCAACACTGGGCACTGACATTTTTAGCTTTTCACCTTTAATTTCAGTGTCAGTGAATGATGTGTTGTGCTTTGCATGTGGTAATGATATTTCCACTTTTGGCATTCTTAATTTACCCTTTCTTCCAACCTCCACCTCATGGTTTACTGTGTCACCCATTGTTCCATGAGGAAATGAAATGTCTACTTTGGGGATCTTAACATGGGGGAAATTTACTGTACCCCTAGTACTATCAGTGCTTAAGTCAGAAGAGTCCATTGGTTCATGAAGTTTCACTCTAGGCAATGAAACATCCAAATCAACTTTTGGAACAGATATGTCAATTGTTGGCATCTTAGGAATTTTTAAACTGCCCTCATAACTTCTGATATCTGCCTCAGATACATCAACCTCAGTTTTAGGAAGCAATACCTCACATTCTGGAATATTTGCTGTTGGCAATGAGATCTCAACTGCTGGCATTCTGACCTTTCCCATTTCTACATCTTTGAGCTTTGCTTTAGGAGTAGGTGTCTTGAATTTGGGGAACTTGAGCTTGGATTTGACCTTATCTTCAGAACCTTCTACTCTGAATTCTCCAGCACCTACTTTTATCTTCATTTCAGTGTCAGCACCCATTATTTCAGTATCCTTTTTAGATGGTGATGTTCTGCCCATTTCCAAATCTGTAGAAAAGTCAGGACTCTCTAGTTCTAGTTTGTCTCCACTTTTCAATTTTCTGCCAAATTTAGGAAGTGAAATTTTGGGCATTTTTAAAGAGACTTCTGGAACATCAAAACTCGCCCCAGATGACGGCCTTCCACCTTCCGCCTTAAGAAGTTCAGTGCTTTCTCTATCACCGCCCTTTGCTTTGGGAAGAGTAAAGTCCAGGTCAACTTTAGGAGCAGATATGTCAACAGTAGGTATTTTCACACTTGGCAGCTTGATGTTCCCACCTAGAGTTACTTCAGGGACATTTAAGTCACTAATTTTGGCACCAGAGGCTTTGTTCTCTATATCAGAATTCTCTGACCCAACTTTTAATTCACGGTCTGTTAGTTTCATTTTAGGGACAGAGATATCAACAGTGGGCATGTGAAATTTTAAACCTTTTTTAGTTTTATCTCCCAGTTCAAACCTTCCCTCTGCATTTCCTGGCAGAGAGACATCTGTAGAGGGCATGTGAAACTTTCCGCCCTTGATATCAGGACTTTCAACATTGATTTCTCCTGATGATGATTTTAATTCAAGCAAGGAAACATCCAATTTAGGCTTTTCAAATTTTCTTCCTTTTCCTGCAGGTGCTTCAACATCAAAATCTCCTCCTGCTCCTCCTCTTGGCAGAGAGATGTCTATAGAGGGCATGTGAAACTTTCCACCCTTAATATTGGGGCCTTCAACATCAATTTCTTCTGCTGATGGTTTTAATTTAGGCAAGGAAACATCCAATTTAGGCATTTCAAATTTTCTTCCTTTTCCTGCAGGTCCTTCAACATCTACATCTCCTCCTGCTCGTCCTCCTGGCAGAGATATATCTATAGAGGGCATGTGAAAATTACCACCCTTGATATCGGGGCCTTCAATATTGATTTCACCTTCTGATGGTTTTAATTTAGGCAAGGAAACATCCAACTTAGGCATTTCAAATTTTCTTCCTTTTCCTGAAGTTCCCTCAACATCTAAATCTCCTCCCACTCCTCCTCTTGGCAGAGAGATATCTATAGAGGGCATGTGAAACTTTCCACCCTTGAAATTGGGGCCTTCAACATCAATTTCTTCTGCTGATGGTTTTAATTTAGGCAAGGAAACATCAAATTTTGGCATTTCGAATTTCCCTCCTTTTCCTGAAGGTCCT
>JAUMHR010000075.1:2413428-2429363 GCA_032361145.1 Enteromius fasciolatus | reverse complement strand
GAAGATTTAAAGGGGAAGTACACAGAACAGAGTGATTTCTAAAGAGCTGTTTTTGACAGGGGAAAATTAGCGTTTTTTACACTATCTTTGAGAAATTTTAAGCAATCTATATTACAAACTTTCCATTAAGACCCTAAAGAATCATATTAGCTTGTGGAAAATTGCCTTTGTATGACCCCTGTACTTACAATTAAATGAATTGTTTGGCACAATGCACCTATCGTGTACATACATGTTTTTACATCATACTTATATTTTTAAAAATACCTATATGTTATTAAATCTGTAACTGCATTTGTAATTGCACCTTAACCCACCCTTAAATCTACCCGTACCACCAAACCTGTCCCTAACTCTACCCATATAAACTCACAATAAGTATTTTTTGTTTTATGTAAGTACATAGTAGTTGAGGTCAGCAAATATACAGTGTGACTGGAAATATTATACTTTAATTGTGAAATGAATGTAACATTTTCAGACACTCCATTGTATGTTCATTTGAGCTATGGTGTTTGTAAACATATTTATAATTCATGCTCGGTGAATAATACTGTCTTTAAAATGCATGACTATACCTCGTACAACAACTTAATCTACCTTTTTGGAGTGAAGGCTGAATACATGCATCATCAGTCCATTTAGCACACTTCATAAAACAATTATTCTACTGTGTTGAAGACTTCTAACTGTACTAAAAATACTTCCTCTGCTGTGCAGACTACAAACACATGATAACTCCTGACCAGAAAGTGTGCTGTTAAACTGTACAAATCAAGATTATTCATGAACAAGATCTGAATCAAAGGGTTATTTATAGCCTTCACCTATAAACTGAAGCTCAGTCACCAACAAACGATCAAAACATCTGACTAAATACAGCAAATGCATTTATTTAACAGGACAATTTATTTACAGTGGCAATGGCACAGAGACATACAAAATAAATGAATAAAATGTTCTCTGCAAAACTTAAACCACAATTGTTCTGTATTGCAATGTAATGAAAATGAGTATATTTAGTATTATGTTCTTGCAGTAAATGTTTTTAAACATAAACAAATGTTATGCAAAAACAGGTTCTATTAAAAATGTAAATTATTCCTGTGACAAAGCTGGATTTCCAGCATCACTCCAGTCTAATTCAGCTTTTTACCACAGGAATTAATTACTTTTTAAAACATACTCAAATAAAAAACAGTTATTTTAAATTGTAATAATATTTCAGATTTTTTTGTCTATTTTTTATCAAATATATACAGACTGGTTAGCATAAGAGATTTCTTTTAAAAACACTAAAGAAATCTTAATTATTCCAAACCGGTAGTGTGTATCATTTATCAAATGTATACACGTCAGTTAGGCTGCTATTTTAGATCAGAATCTTCTATAGCGTCATTTTGAGGGCGTATGATCACATCACACCTCCACCCATCTTCCCCTGGGTGGCACACACACCCACTCTCTCCAGAACACACACCAACTAATGTTATGGAGGTGACCCCCGGGGCGCAAGGTTTGGGGTCTTCTCTGATTGCTGTCTGCATCTTCATCACAAAGGCAGCCCACAGACAGGTCCGGATGGTAATTAACACACACACACACACACACACACACAGAAAGCCACAGTCTCACAACAAAAAACTGCAGAAGCTGGAATGGTTCAGAACCTGAATTAAACTCTGTAATTAGATGCATTGTGACCCTAAGTAATTAATCACTAATAATGGCTCTTATTATTATCAATGTTGAAGAGTTTTCCTTAATGTTTTTGAATATTGATTTGTTGCTCAGGAAACATTTTTTTTTAATTATTATTATTATTATCAATGTTGAAGAGTTTTCCTTAATGTTTTTGAATATTGATTTGTTGCTCAGGAAACATTTTTTTTTAATTATTATTATTATTATCAATGTTGAAGACATATTTTTATGAAAACATGATACAGTTTTCCAGATTTTTTTAATTAATAAAATGTTCAAAAGACCATAATTTATTTGAAAGAGAAATATATTTTTGTGACATTAAGTAACATTACTTTAATGTCACTTTTGATTAATGCATCCTGAATGAAAGTATTTTTTAACTTTTTCACATTATTATTATTATTATTTATTTTTATTAGTAATAGGGACAGATTTAAAGGTGATTTTGTCAATATTTGTATCTCAGCCAAATATTCTCTTATCCTAACAAGCTATACATCAATGGAAATCTTATTTATGCACCTTTCAGATTGAAAAACAAACAAAAAAGATCTTTATGAATAGTTTTGTGGTCCAGGGTCACAGCACAAGTGTTTTCAACATTGATGATAATAAGAACATTTTCTTGAGCATGAAATTATAATACTAGATTGATTTCTGAAGGATCAGTAATGATGCTGAAAATTAAACATTAACATCACAGGAATAAATTGCATATTAAAATACATTCACATAGAAAACAGTTATTTTATAATATAATGATATATTTGTTTTTACAGTATTTTCCATCAAATACATGCAGCCTTGCAGACTTTTTTTAAAAAAACAATAAAAAATCTTTTTGAGTTTATTTATAGAGATAGTCTCACAGGAGTACCATAGTGACTTGTTGCTTTTTTGAAGAAGACTGTGGACACAGCAGAGAAGCTGATGAGTCACACACACATCTTCTGTTTTAAATCAAATGATAGGAAAATAGTCAAATCATTAAGATTATGTCATTTTTAGATGTTACAGCCAATTTAAAGAGGAGGGTAACATGCTGGTCTCGTGTATAAACACAGGACGTCCTTGCAGTGACCCTCAGCTTCAGCGGCGATGCCCAGTCACAGACACACCCTGACTGAGCACGTACAGCGCCACCACCACGGCTGTTTCAACCATATAAAACTTGTCTGAAATTATATGATGAAAGATGTAGCATCAATCGACGGGACACTGGACATCATGCCTAAACAATGCATTGAACATTTAGTACACTTCTTTAAAAGTGAATGGAATGTTTTTGAGCACTTAATTGCAAATTAATTGCAATTAACAATGTATTATAGTTTAAATAGATATTAAATTATTTGACATTTTTAATCCTAGTACAACTTTTTTAATTATACATCTTTATACATAATTTACTAAATACTTCTATCATCTTTGAAATATTGTTAGCATACTTTTAAATGAATTTCAAATATGCACTAGTTAATAATTATCAACTACTTTACGTGTGCTTTAGTGTGTTAGTCAACAAATCAAAAGAAGTGTACATCTTTAGGCTAAATATGACAAAAGTTTATTATTACATTACAAAAGTGACATGATTAGAAAGTGCACTGCTTGTACTGCTTACTCCCTTTAAGTAGCCACACTTCAGTGGCTTTTATTTTCTTATATTACACTAACTGCAAGTATCCACTTTTAAGCACCGAGGCACACTACAATTGCACATTCAAGCACACTTCATTTTCATAAAGATAGGCAACTCTGAAAAGAGATTTGGCACAATAAAAATGGTAAGTAGAATATTAAAATGTTGCCATAAAAAAACAAACAAACAAAACATCTCTATAGTTAATACCAATGGAAAGGAATCTGAAGGGTTAATGCATGAAGATGTCAGATCTGGTTTGCATACTGCCCTCTGGTGTAAAGTTATATGCTGGACAAAAGAAGATTATAAATATTGGATGAACTGCATATTTTTTAACATTAGTAATAGAAGCAGAAATATTTATCTTAAGAATAGCATATGTTGACCATTAAAATATTCAAAATACACCAATTTTAGAGTGAATACAAGTGTCTAATGGCCAAATAACAGGCTTTGATTTCAGCGTCAGTGTAAAATGATCTATCTCAGATATCATAATTTTAAAATAAGCACGACTTTACATTCAGTTTTCACTGTGTGCATTAAAAAACTAAAATAATAAGCAACGTCCGTCACTGCTGCCTGATTAAATGAGATGATACATAGCATGCAGATTGTGTAATACATTATTTTCCACGGTTTTTGACTGTATTTCTTTAGTAAAATCCAAACTTTTCCGTTTCTGGACCAGGCTACAGATATGAGAGTAAATGACCTTGGAGTCGTTCATACCCAATGCAGGAATGAAAAACGCCTATATATTAAAAAAATTATATCTTATAGTATCTCCACTGCCGACAAATCCCGCCCTCGATTCATCATGGTTTGCTTTGATTGGTAAAGCTCTTTGAACGACTTCTCAACTGTCCAATCACAGACTACACATGACAAAAAAGACATTTGATCGTGTTATTTTTTTATTTGTAAGAGTCTACACTTTCATAAAATTTCATGAACTTAATTTGTAAATAAACTCCCTTCGAAAATGCTTAGAGGTTCACAGCCAATGATGTGTGCGCATAAAAAAAAAACCCTCGACTCGCACATCCCTCATTACAGCTCCCTGTTCCTCTTTATGAAGACGAACATGTCTGTCAATGATGCTTGTAAATGAACAGCATATTCATTTTCACTTCCAGATTAATAGACATAACAAAAAACCTCACATACTTCATAATTTCTCACCTTGCCAGTCTTGAAGTATAAACGTGTGTGGTGTGAATGAATTAAAACAATAGTGGTGACAGGGCTACAAAGGCGTTCATGACAATAGACTGGTTATTACACCCTGCTTCTTTATGGAGTCGGATCTGATTTGTAGAAAAAACAAACACTGTTAAGATGATTTTTAAATGCAGCCTCTGAGATCGATCACTTTAGAAAGAGAAAGCAGCTATGAACAACATACCGAATTAACGATTTTTCCTGAAAAACAATGTTAAAAATAATCAACAGGAAAGTGTTTCTGTTAAGAGGTATTGTCATTTAAAAGACATCTTGTGCAAAATATATGCATCTGGTCAGAGCTGAGAGTGGCATCATTATAATCGAGTGCGAAAGTAGCTCCTGGTGAGATAGTCAGGGTATTTTAGAAATGGAGCAAGACTCTCTACTGTACATCCCCTGAAGACCATCCAGCCACCTCTCCAGCGGCCCCTGCAGTGTGAAGAGCACAGCGCACACACAGAGACTGGTTTAGCACATGTCCTTGCGGTTGGTTCTGTGGTTGATGTCAGTGCTGTACGGAGAGTCCCAATCTCTCTCAAACACTGCCTGCAGCTGCTCCTGGACTGTAGAGCTTGTGGACTGAGTTGAAGTCTGGTTCACCACTAATGCAGATCCAGCGGTGTTCACAAAGTAGTCACCTGACCAGTTAGAAGTGCCTGGAAAGTACCAAGGAAGTAAGTATAGCAAACAGGATAAAATTAAACTATTGGAGCTTTTTAGAATAAATCTTCAGAAGATAAACTGTGAAGAGTTCAGATGTTTTAGAAATGAAATTAGAAGTATAGAATGTAATGTGCAATACCTATATAAGCAACTCTATCTGTGACCATGTACTTGTTATGGTTGACTCTGGCATAGGGAATTTTTTTCTGTTGAGGGTTGGCAGGCACAGTAAAAATCCTCTGTGAAAGGAAACATGATTTGTATTCATTTATTGCAGACATATTAAAGGGGTCATATGATGCGATTTTAAGCGTTACAATCTGTTAATGCACATATAAAATCCCTGAAGATGCAAAGACTAGTTTCAAAACCAAAGAGACTTGTTATGACTTGTCCACGGCCCCCTAAAACAGCTTGTTTAAACATTGCAGGGCTTAGAGGAGAAACAAAAATGTACACTAGGTGGAAAATAATGTGTTTTTTTTTACCTTAAACGGCATAAACACAATGCATTATACCAAATACAAATATAATAATAATATAATTGTACTGTATTTGTCATCAAATAAATGCAAACTTGATGGCTTCTTCAAAAACATTTTTAAAAATTATAAATGCATAATATGTATGCAAGGCAACCTTAGCATGGCCCCTGAGGTAACCTCTCAAATACTTTAAGAGCACCTCAGATGCCACTCACCACTTGAACGTCCAGCTTGCTCTTGTCCTGTAAGGAAGCTAGTGAGCGGAGGAAAGGGAACATGATGGGGTTGGTACTTTCCCAACAACTGATGAGCAGACGCACACGAACACTACGCTCATAAGCCACGCTCCGCAGCTGGTTATCGATATCCGCCCAGTACCTGCGGGAGAGCGAGGGTTAAATGTGATGGGCATTTCAGAGTTAAATGTGAAAGGTGATCAGATCAGACTGAGAGCACTCTGCCTCCGTGAACTTCTAAATAATCTATTTGCAGCAAAATGCAAAAAAATAAATAAATAAATGCAGCAGGGTATTTTCATTAACTACAGCTAAAATTGAACCATAAATTGTTTTTTTTTTCCCATCACCTAAAATAAACATTAACTGAAATAAATAATAATAATTAAACAATAAATAAATAAACTGAAAAAGTTTAAATTGAACTATTATTACTAAAATAACAACCCCAAAATTATTTATTTTAAGGTGTCCTTATTACACGTTACATGCAATTACTGTAGTATTTGCACAAAATTATGCATAATTCCATGCAATAACCCTAATCCAAACCCTACAGTAAATGCAGGTAATTAATGAATGTTATAAATGTATAATTACATTATACCAAGGACACCTTAAAATAAAGTATAACCAATAACTTTAGAAATAAAATTAAAAAAACTTAATAAAAACAATAGACATATTAAAAAAAGAAACAAAAAATGAACTCAAATATTATATATATTATATTATATAAATACTATATAAATATTATATAAAATATTATATATTAACAACATTAATAAATATTAACTATAATAGTATATCAATGACACTAAAAACTGTGTATGTGTATGATAATAATTTTTTGGGGGATTCAAGAAATCTTTTTGAGAATGGGGAGGAAGTTTTGAGCTTCCTCATGATATGCCGATTAAAATAAGTGGGTTTAAAAATAAGGTTTAAAAGGCCTATGATAAGCAGATCTGATAAAGAAGACAGTTGGTTATGAGTGCTTGAAGGAGGAGGTAGACCTTTTGTGACTGGAGTACTCCATAGTAGGGAGATAGTTCATCACAGCGATGTAAACGAACTGCTGGGCATCAGCGATCACACTGAGGATAGACTGCAGGTCTGGAGTCCGGCCCTCGGCGCACAGCGAAGGAGGAGAGCTCTGTGAAGGGGAAAAAAAACTTCCTCAATAATGCCAAACAAAACTGCAATCAGCTCAGTAAACACCACCAGAATAAGGAACAAGATAAGCCATGACACTGGCAAGAACGCCGCGTTAGATTGGTCTTTGCTTTAGTTCAGCCTGTTCAGTGTTTGCTGGATCTCTCTTACTGATAGATAGGCGCTGGCATCGGTCCCATTGAGTGACAGCTGCATGGGAGTGTCCTTATTGTACAGGGTGGAGTATTTTTTGGGCCAGTGTGCAGGAACGGTCTTGGTCTGATTCAAGTACCAATAAGCCTCGAAGATCTTCCCAAGATCCTTAGCAAGACAGCTGCAGTCATACACAACAGCACCCAACTCCTTCACCTGAGCATAAATCAACATATAAGACATATTAGAAAACATACGCAGTACTACGGAGTTAAAACGTTTATTTCACTATCATACAAAGGTTTGGAGTCAAGTAAGATTTTTAATGCTTATTTTTCCTCACCAAAGCTGCATTGAACATACAGTAAAAATAGGAAATAGGCCACATGTCGCATAACTTTCGCTTTCGCTTTTCTCTGTACCACATGACCCTTCAGAAATCCTTCTAATGTGCTGATATGCTGCTCAATAAAGATTTCTTCTTTTTCTGATTGTTTTTCATTTCTGATGAATAAAACGTTATTACAAACAGCATTTATTTATTTATAATAGGTTTGTTTGTCACATATTTTAAAGCTTTTATTCAGCAAGGATGCCTTAAATCAATCAGAAGTCAGTAAAAACATACACTTTTGAAGAGTAGTCTAAATTATTTCTGCTATTTGAGAGATGTAGGAGTAGATGAGGAAGCAAAAATAAACATGGACCATGTGGCATTTCAATGTTATATTCCATAATCCTTAAAATTATTATTAGCGACCTGTGTTAGTGACCTCCAGTCCATATTGGCACTTCCAATGTAAACGTGCTTCTTATCCACAATCCAGAATTTAGTATGCAGCACCCCTGTGGTCAGCTCTCGCATATTGACCATCCTCACATCAGCTCCTGCAGAACGTTAGCCATTATTTAATACGGTGTTCCTCTCCGCGCTCATTTAATTTGTTAAACTGACTCACCAGATTTAGTCAGGAAGTTAATGTCATCCATGGATTTTTTATTTGATGATTTATCGACTGCAATCCGGACAGACACTTTTTTCGAGAGCTGTCCTAACTCCTGCAGAATCTGCTCACCCTAAAACGAACAGCTCACTTGAGTAAGACATCACTAACACATCCATTCAGTGAGAAGTCAGTAAACGTCAGATCCAAACCTGATAAGCTGTGGCCTCTTGTGTGCCCGTGTCTTTATTGGTAAGAGTCCAGTAGAAGGAGGCGACGTCCAGACTGCTTTGAGCCCCAGATATAAGGTTGAGCCATGCTTCAAATATGGACTGATGAGTGGTCGAGGAGTTAAACACCAGTCCCTCAGGAATACTCTCCACTAAAACAATGCTGTGGATAACACACACATAAACTATAATAGCCAACAATTGCACAGATGCAGACTTCATTGAAAGTGCAGATGTGAAACTGAGTGCTATGGTTAACCTCTTTTACCAGGAGACCACTCAAAAAAGTGTGTGACCGAATGATAAGTCCCCCAAATAAAGTTCCCTAGGTGGGCGTCTACCTGCAGGGATCAGTACAGGTTTCTCTGATTAGAAGACGCTCCTGCTGTCCAGATGATTTTGAGGAGGAGGAGGATGTTGCAATGGGAACAAGCAGGGTTTGGAGTGACAGGAGTATCAACAATACTGTGGTTAAACTGGTGAGGATGATCAGACACCTGTAATACTAAACAGAGACGGATAACGTACAGTTAGTGGATAACTACCCAAACAAACACAAACAACAGTCATCATTCACATGAAGACCATTATTTAGCTCATTACACAGATACTTTTCCAATTATTGAATAAGTGTCAAATTATTTGGAGGTAAATTATTTTATCACAGTGAAAAATTAGGTACTAATTTCCCTGTTGTACTAACAACACAATAATGTAAATCGACACTAAAGTAAAGTTTATATCCGTTTCTATGATTTATACAAGTTGAAACAAAGGAATTATGATAATGTATATTTGATTGCTGGCCAACTTTTGACAAAATCTAAAACTCCTGACTTCATATCAGGTCAAAAATCATGTTATTATGCTATGAACTCCACATTTAAGTTCAGAAAATACATTTTTAGATATTACCCCACCATTATATGCCAAAGTTTGCTGTATATATATTTGTTAAATTATTTAAAAGTGTCATAAGAGACTGATCTTTTGCAGTCAATGTTTTACAGTCTGTTTCTGTGTGTGTTTGAGGCTGATATATAGTTCCTAAAAACACATTGTAGGAAAAAAACTGTTACATTTTGACTACAAACCGTTTATAATCACTCAGACTCATCAAATTAAGTCCATTTTGTTCAAACTGTACCAAAAAAAGTTTTGATCTAAATCCGTAAACCATTTTTATTTCCTATATATATATATATATATATTCCCCCTGCTTAGGGGTAATTATGCATGCTTATTTCTTATTTTTACACGCAGATTACCTTTGCTTTCATCTAATGTTTCCTTAAAGTTGATTTTTTAAAAACATGGTAACACTGTAAAACTCACTCTTCATCAGTTTGATTTCACACTCTACATTATAATGATGTGAGGTTTTTTTACTACCAGCCAATGATAAGTCAAGTGCCATAATCAGGATAGATTGATCGATTTAATACCTTTTGTGAGCCGAGATGTGTTTCTCCTCTGTTTAGCTCCACATCAACCATCTTGACCGAGACAAAAAAACAAAAATAATTCATTAGTTAATCAGAGAATTAGTTAATCGAACATTGCATCTTAAGTTTGCACATAAATCTATTAATTAAAGCCATTGAGTGAATACAAGGAGCAATAATAATCAATTCTACATCATTTATAACCTACTTTTTCGTATGGTACATCTGACTTCATCGTGTTCACCAGCATGTCAGGAGGAAATACAAATCCTAAAAAACCAAAGATGAGTCAGTCTTGCTCTGGGGTTCATGTAAGCATGTAAACTGGATGGTGAACATTCGTGTGCAAGTTTGTGCCATTCATTGTCTCCTGTGTCCAGCACTTCTATAGACTCAGGCTTTTTGTCAGCTCGTAGCGAAAGAGCCAGACGTCAGCATTAGAACAGCCAGGTGACTGACACACGGTCTCGATGAGCTTGGCAAATCTGATGTAAAAGTGGAAGTGTTTTTGAAGACACAAGAAAAAGAAATGTTGACGCTGCGCAGGGTCACATGACTGAGCTTCCTGATAGTAACGTGATCTAGCTATTAGTTTGCCTAATCCTGTTGAAAAGCAGGAAAAAAAATGAAGTGCGTGTCATTTAACACACTTAGAGTGTACAAATCAACTGCTTAATTAGGTCTAATCAATTTTCATAGTCCATTATTATGGTCAAACCCATAAAGGTTTTTTTTTTTTTTTTTTAAACGTAAAATAAATATCACATTTGATCCATCAGGAACGTTTATTTGTCCGTCTCTCAATCAGTGTACCATGTTTTCCCTCCACAATAGAAACTGCACATAATTAACCGTAAAAAAATCTAAAATAATTATAATAAGAGATATTATTGGGAGATAAAGAGTGTCAGCTGGTATACACACACAAGTAGTCTGATAATACTGTTGAATTATTTACATTAAATGCTAATTTCATCTAAACTTTTATACCATATATAAAGCCTAATGTAGCAAATATGATACTTAAAAATAATTAAAGATCTTCTTTGAGTCTAATAGCTAAATAAAACCCAATTTATTTTTTCTCTGTACTACCGTGACATTTTTGTGGGTAAATGAGTCTCTTCTTGTGCAAAAACCAGTCCTCACAGGAGTCTAATCATGTCCTGAAGATACTTCTATCATAAGATATCCATAGTGTCTGTCCAACTTTAAAAGGATAATAACTACAAAACAGTAAGTCCAACCGGTTCAGAACAACACGAGGGCGAGGGCAAAACATTTCTGGGTGAGCTATCTTTTTAACTACACCATTGAACGCCATTTAGATCATTCCTGCGCTCTAAAGCTACAAACGCACTGTAACATTGTATACTGGCATATAACCTGTCTAACAAGCTGTATCTCTAACCCTAGTGAGCTGTTTACCGTCTTTGGGACGCCCCATCTAGATAGGCAGCTCCCTACCTAGTGTTTGGCACACAGCCATGGTCTATTTTTGCTTTGGTAGGTGTAGTGTACATACAGTAAAGCTGCTGCATACTGAAAGAGCACACAACTTTTATCAACATAACTTACAGCTTTCGAAAAGTTAATGTTAAGAAAAGGTAACGTAAACGTTAAAGGAAATAAAAAACATACCTGTGATCTAACAGCTCACAAAGCAAACCATCCCGTCTGACACACAGCGGGGAAGTAGCTATCAATGAGCTCTATTTACAGAAAACAAGTGCTCTCTGTTAAGAATAACGAGGTAAACAATGCGCGAGCTCTCTGTCGGCTGCTCTTCACTAGTGTATCGGGCTCGGAAGAGTCACGTGATCACTTTTGAGTAACCTATGGGTGAAAGCCGTGGTAATGACGTAGCCTGTACAAATTAATTTCACTTTGATCGAGGCTATGGTGAAGAAAACTGTTTTCTTAAGGAAACAATAGGAGATAGGTTAAATTGTAATTTTACGCGTTATTAGATTATTTTTTGACATTGCCCTCCGGTCATGGTTAGTTCTGCTGTGTGTTTTATTTATTTATTTATTTATTACAGTTTTTCTCAGTCGCTTTTGTGCATTTCTTACAACTATATTTACATTTGCACAACAGTTAATGCATTTCTCAAAACAGTTAGTCATGTGTGCACATCACAGTAGGAGTTTCTCATTCTTTCCAACAAACTGCAAATGCTTTTGGACAAGCATCAATTGCTTTCACACAACTCTCTGCTATTTTATAACATTATCATTTGCTTATGTCATGTCAGTCAAAATGAACTAAACTTGTGACTTCTGAATAGTCACTCCGTATAAAACTAATAGTCCTCTTTTCATTGCTTGAGTCATTACATACAAAAACGTTGAACTAGTTGTCAAAATCTGTCAGGTTAATTTGAAAAAACAGTTTAAACCTTTTTTGTTTCCTGAAAATGTCCTCTAAATTGAATCGTTTGCACAATGCTTTGAATACAGTAAATTATAACTGCAAAGAGCGTATGCAGTAAAAATGTGAAACATACATATTCAGTGTCTTGATTGGAGTGATTAGACTATATTGTATTTAAAATGAGTAATATTTTAAGTAAATTAATCATATTCATTTATGTTTAAAGTACCACTTTTACCTTTTGGACCATAAGAAAGCAAAGAAAGTATGCTCGTAGTGGTGGAGTGTGTTGTGTGTGTTTGTGTCCAGCAGAGGGCGATATATGACTAGTTATTCGAGGACTAACGCACACGATAGAGAGATAGCTCTGAATTTATTTCATGACGCCAAAATAATGCGGTGAGGTGACAGCAAATGTTTAATTATGTATTCATGTTACTCTCTGGAGGCAGCTTCATTATAAATTAAATGTTACTTCATTATAAATGTGGCACATGAAGGCTGTGAAATGGCCCTGCAGAAACCTCGTTTACGAAGATAAATTAAATAATATTATCAAAAAGTTATTTGTTAATGCTCAAACTCAAAGACAGAATTAATTGTAAGGCTGGTCTGGTAAATAATTTTTTTTTTTTCTCAATAGGCTATTGGAAGTTACTAATTTTTAATTATTGCCTATGCTTGGAAGATGTCACATTAGCCTAAGCAGCTGCACAAAATCAGCATAATTCATAAAATGAACAAACAAGTGAGGATGAAGAGTGTCGCTGTTTGGAGCTCAGACGGGTGTATCTGCCCTCGGGCGGCGCGGCAGTTATGGGAGAGTCAGGAACCTGCCGCCTCTCCAGGATACAGTCAGGTGTCTGTGCTTAACAAAATAAACCCTCACGTTACTGCACTGACATTAACGGATTACTGCAACATCAGGCCTCCAGCTAACTGGGAGACGAACGCTTTGGTCACTAACGGTCTTACATTGACAGCACGTTACAGACCGGGCTTGAAGACACCACACACTGTTCATGAAACATTGGGAGTAATGTAAAAGAAACGTTCCCTTAATGTTGTCTCTTAACACAACCAAAGAAAAAAATGTATATATATATATAAATAAAAAACACTGAAAAATGATCATCCCAGAACATGAATAAAATGTTCCTAAAATATATATATTTTTAATAATCTAGGCTATTCTTTTTCTGTTAGCTTTTGTATTTTAATGCCCGTTCGATCTTTATTACAGCTCCTTGAAGTAGAACTGTTTAACAAAGATAAGGTTGTATTTTGTCTAACATATTTTGTCCAATGACAAATAAAAATGAATCATAATGACTTTTTATGACCCCACTTCCTCCTTTAATTGGATGCTGTCATGTACTATTCATAGTGCAATTTGTTTTTTTCCAGGAACTAAAAATGCAATTTTTATTTCATAGACATTGTTATATATTGTAATGGCTTGCATATGCATAAATAAATATAATTTCCTCTATATAGCCTATACATTTTTAAATAACCACTTTCTGTTAAAGGAACAGTTCACCCAAAAATGAAAATTCTGTCATCATTTGCTCACCCTGAAGTCGTTCCAAACCTCAAAACACAAAGGAAGATATTTTGAAGAAAGTTTGTAACCGGGATGTTTTGGTTTCCAAAGTATTTTTTCCCCTACTAAGGATGTAAATGGTGATCCAAAACAGCCAGGTTTGAACTTTAAAAAAATATCTTCCTTGAGTAAATAATGGGCGAGTAAATAATGACAGAATTTTCATTTTTGGGTGAACTGTTCCTTTAAGGCTCCTTATAATTGGCTCTCCTGCCAGTGTAGGATGTAGGTTGTTGTCTTTGTGGTTGTTACTGCTGTAAGTTAACCATCTCACGTCTGTTTGTATCGGTGTGTGTACATTACAACAGGTTAGTTCATTAAGATGCGAGCAGAGGTGGATTTACAAGAACCGAACCCAGTCACAAAATCTACATTTGATATCTGCATTTCAAATGCATTTTATCCTTATGAAAATGTGAGCAGCTGTGATATTTAAATTCCCTGTTTATCTCATTCTGCTCTTTCAGTACGTCACAATGCCTGTGTTCTCCTTTATTCTCGGCTCTCGCTCACCTGTACACATCATAAACCCAGGTTAGTCATTTCCCACCTGCCCATTTGCTTTTACCTGTTCTAAAATGAAAGCTGCGTTGTAAACCTGCCTCTCATAATCCCACAAAACTTATGCAATTTCCTGCCAGATGAAAGGAGACCTTAAAAACACTTTATTGGCAAATACGTCCCTCTCCACCCTGCCATTGGAAATCTCCTTCAAAGAGCTTGTGCGCAGAGAGAATGAAAACAGGCCAGTATTTGCTCTCTGGCGCTGTATCTCTGATAAATGTCACCTGTATGTTCTCATTCATCCACAATAGAGACTGGAATATGTGTGGTTGGGTGAAATGAATGTGAAAAGCACACACACACACTCGAGCTGGTGTAAATGTTGACTGAGAGCGATTGGAGGCATGTATTGTAATACATGTGTGCTTCAGGAAACTCTTCACCTTTGCGTGTTTGTCTTTGGTTTGTCGTTTTGTTTTTTTTGTTTTTTCAGAAACAAGGAAAAGAGAGAAACCTGTACACCTATGACCACCCGAACACGGAAGTAACCAGGACACACCCGGAGTCATAAACTGTGGCAAAGAGCCAAACTGGAACAATACCTGAAGCACTATTCCTGGTAAATGAGCAATTGTACAAAAGGAAGGAGTAATAAACACAATAGTGGAGGAAAGAATGATGGGGATATGTGCAATGATGTTTACTACAGAAAAACAAATCAAACCCTCTGCATGCGAATCAAAGCTTTTATGTGACCTAAATACTGTTTCAGATACACTATGTAGAAACCTTCTCATAATAATAGTTCATAATATATATATAATGTCACTTTTCTGAGTCAACACTGGATCACATATTTCACTCATCTTTTGATAGATGTGGTGAAAGTAACCAGCCCACGTTTTTGTTCTGAAGTATCTCGCCGCTGTGAAATAACCTGCACGTCAGGTTGGTGTATTGGCCACCTGCATCATCTCTGAATGCGGTTTGTGTTCTCCAGGCTCGGAGCCGGCCATTGTCAAAGTCACACAGCATGGAAAGGCTCCAGACACAACCTGAACACACACCTGCCTCTGCAGACCTCGCCCTTCATCCCGGCCTGCAGTCGCTTCTCACGGTTAAACATCAGCATCGCTCCAAGCTGATTTATAGTTCGTGATAATCATCTGATGCTTACGATCTCTTTTTATCGCCAATCATTATCATAAACCATTACCTCTTCATGCTCAGTGTACTGAGTTGAATTATAATTAAATTAATTTCATTCACACGAAGCTCATAAATTGAAATCCTTAATTGAATTAAATATGAAATTGAATTAAAAGTCTCTTATTGCAGTACAACAGGGATTCACAAACTTTTTTGTCAGCCACACCCCTCTAACCTAGCATTTTTATATTAATATTAATTATTAAAGGAACACTCCACTTTTTTGGAAATAGGCTCATTTTCCAACATCCCTAGAGTAATACAGATGTGTTTTACCAACCTGATCTCACGGCAATTCGTACATATTTTACGAGGTGGCTAATTCGTACGAATTTGTACGACCTCACTCG
>JAUMHR010000075.1:2402266-2413328 GCA_032361145.1 Enteromius fasciolatus | reverse complement strand
ACACATCTGTATTACTCTAGGGATGTTGGAAAATGAGCCTATTTCCAAAAAAAGTGGAGTGTTCCTTTAAGACTTAAAACTTTTCAAGAAGGTCCCATTAGTTAACCCTTGTTAACTAGCACTGTTATCATAGCTGATAAAATTATAACTATTTATTGTTCCTGTTAACTCCGGTTCATTCAATAATATTAACAGATACAACGTTGGATTTTAAAAAAGTATCTGTAAATGTTGAAATTAATATTAAGATGAATGCCTTATCATTGTTAATTCATGTGTAGTTAACTAATGTTAGGAAACTTCAGTGATGCAGATTAGTTACAACTTTATATTTCTTGCAGTGTACTATGAAATTGACCTGAACTTTAAATGTAGCACATTCAATAGAAAAAGACTAGTAATGTGTACTGTTCTAGACTGAGACTTGTCACTGCACATATGTACTGTTGCTCTATTGCTCATCATTTGTAAACGGCTTCAGATAAAACATCTGCTAAATGACTAAATGTAAACTTAATGCTTAATCTCAAATAAACTGTGATAACTGATTACCATTTTGTTTCTTTGAACCAGAATTCAATATTTAACTGAACTGATTTGAATCTAGTTATACTGAATTGAAGTGAAATCAGTTGAACAGACTCAAATCCTTATTGTCAATTGCCATTTGCTTTACAGTTGAGTTTAGTTCTGTATTTTCTAACCAATTACTGGCAGGACTGTCAGCGTGGGCCTGCTGATCTCAGTGTGAGTGGGTGAAAGAAACAGAAATCAAGAGAGGGAATGAGGATCTAGTTTGTTCACCCGGGTGAAGGCTAGGAGATCAAGGTGGGTCACCGTGGAGGAGGGGATCGGGGGTGTGGGGGATTGAAGGTGCAGGGTGGCATGAGTAACTCATTACCCCTCCTGGTTGAACAAGGACAGTGTGCGGGAAGAGGCGGACTGACAAGAACCTGCTTATTGATCCGGTCTTCAGTGTGTGACCCACTCACACTCCATGACACAGTGTGATAAGATGGGATTGAGCAACAGAGCTGTGCAGACTGCCGAGTGCAATTGAAATTAAAGTGGAATCAATGTTAAATGCACACAATACACACATTGAAAGGCAGATTTCAAAGGTTACACAGACCTGTCACACTTATCAAACTTATTTTCAAAACTGTCCGAACATACAGAGCTATAGTTGGACGACCTGAGATTGAATCTTAGCTCACAGTCCCATTCCTCTGTTCTCCAGTCGTTCCCTGGCTTTCCTTCAACATAGAACTAAAATGTTCAGAATGTCTTTCCAATACTTAATTAAAGATAGAAGATTTTGGTGTGAAGCATGCATTTTCACTGTTGGACTGTTAGATAAAAAAATATTAATTAAATATCTATCTATCTATCCTGATTCTTCTAAACGTATAACTAATAAAAATGTTCAATATTTGATTCACAAAACATAACTGTATTTCAGAAAAAATACAAAAATAAGAGATAACAGATTTAATTTAGGTTTAATTAAAAAACAATTAAATAAATGTAAAATTATATTTCGTTCACATGTTTATTTGTTTGATCATAAGCATGATTCCACTCTTATCATAAAATAGAATAAAAAATAAAAAAAATGATATGTATTTCAGAAACTTATATATTTAACTATATATATATATATATATATTTCAATAGATTAACACGGCCAAAAGTGCCCTGAAACACCCTGTAAATAATGTTTCATGTTCTAAATATTTTTGCAATGCAGTAACTATTTCATAAAAGGCACTTAAAGTCATGTTAATGATTATAGTCATGACTCGGTGGGTCGCAGGCACTCTGCTTTGCATCGGGCCTAATGTTTTTGCGTTATCTACCTGATTGCTTAAAAGTGATGTGTAATTTTTTTCACTGTTAAAATACTTCTCCAATCTCCAGTCCGGCACCTCTTTGGTGTAAAAGGCACGTAGGAGTGAGCCGGATACCGTTATATGCTGATGAATCTAGGCTGGTCTCTTAGTAACGGCAGGACATTGATATCTGTGCAACACCTCCTGCAGTCCTCCCTGTTCTCTCCCGGTCATGTCTAGTCTTATCAGCTGCTGTCCTTGGCCCCCACACCTGTAACAGAGGGCCACAACTCAGCGCAGGCTACTCATTAACCAGCATTTCCTCCTGCACAACAGACACAGCTGAGTTTGGCCATCGGTCCGGGTCTTGGCGATACAGTGTTACGGGTTTTGGGTCAGAGAGCAGCTGCCAAAACCAACACAATCTCATCACAATACGTAATATATTATGTTTTATCGAATTGGTGGCTATTTTGTATGGACTTGTTTAGGGGTGGGACTTGCAAACAATTCTTTTATTTATGCTTTTTTGTTGTAAATAAAAAGGAAATCTTACTGACGTTTGACAAGAACATACTATTTCAATCTTTTTGCTTTAAAATGTCATGTTTAATTTGACTGTACTTTATGTAAATCTTATATTCAATATACACTACCAGTCAAACGTTTTGCAAACAGTAAGATTTTGTATGTCTGATGTTTGTTACGTTCATCAAAAATTCAGTAATATTTTAAAACATTATTGTAATGTAAAATAACAATTTACTAATTTATTCCTGTGACGCAGAGCTGAGTTTCCAGCATCATTACTCCAGTCTTCAGAGTCCCACGATCCTCCAGGAGTCACTCTTATGTACTGATTTATTATCAGTGCTGGAAACGGTTGTGCTGATTAATATTTTTAGGAACCTGTGATGTTTATGTGAATTTTTGGGAATTTTTATTTAAAAAAAGTACAACTTTATTCAGCTAGGATGTGTGAAATTGATAAGTGATGGCAAAGATTTATATTTTTAATAAATGCTGTTACTTATAACTTTTTGTTCATTAAAGAATCCTGGAAAAAGTATAAGTAACATTATTTGCCAACATTGATAATACTAATAATAAATCAGCGTATTAGAATGACTTCTGAAGCATCATGTGACGCTTTAGATTGAAACAATGACTGATGGAAATTCAGCTTTGCATCACAGAAATAAATTATATTTTAAAGTATATTAAAATAGAAACCCATTATTTTAAATGGTAAAAATATTTCACAAAATAACTTTTTTTCCTGTATTTTTGTTCAAATAAATGCAGCCTTAAGACCTTACTGTTTCCAAACTTTTGACTGGTAGTGTACTTTAATCATACAAATCTATCTGAAATTGGCATCTTGTAAAACAGTTGTTTTCTTTTTTTTTTTTACATTTTTTAATGCAGTGTGTAACCTAATACAGCTCTAAGTAAATGGAACTTAAAACCTTGTTATTAAGGTAACAATAAATGCATATTATAAGACAATGAAAATGTTTTTTGACCTACCTTGCATGCATGTCACCCTGTTGATGGGGATTCCCAAAATCACAATATTTACCTTTCATTACCCATAATAGACTTTAAAGTAAAAAAAAACTTGGCCACACTTTATTTTAAGGTCCCATTTCCACTATTAAATAACCTAATGAAGTCACACTTAATTAAGTGTGGATTTTGCCTCAGTAAACCCATCAGTTGCTGCTTATTAATAGTTAGTAAGGTAGTTGTTAAGATTAGGTATGGGTTGGATTAAGGGAATATGTAGAATAAGCCATTAATAAGTGCTTTCTAATTACAAAGAAGCAGCCTATACATGCAAATAAGCAAGGCAGCTAACAGTAAGAACTGATCCTTAAATAAAGTGTTAGGGTAGAGTGGAGGAAAACGCCCCTCTTAAGGACTGCGCACGTCTTTTCTGTAAAACAAAGGTTAAATGTGTTCAAAAAAGGTATCATGGTTTTAATGACTCTGACATACATTAAAAAGTAAGTATGACAAATATCCAGAGTTTTTTTTACTGTAAAAAAACTTACAGTAGTACCAAGTGGGCGTTTCACCTCCAACACCCCCCCCAGTCAAACAACTTACTTCAAACATCCAATGCAAAATCAGGCAGTTTTAGCTTTAAATTAACAATTATATAATCAATAGGCTATAGATTACAAAATTACAATAACCTAAAAAGGTTAGCTCATGTTAACTGGCCAGCTAACTAGCTACCTGATGCTAACCTGAGGTCATTTTTAGTCTAAAATCTATTGTTAGTCTAAAAAGTCTAACATATTTTGGTAACACTTTATGTTGTCATTAGTTAAGTACATTTACATGAACTAAGATTGAAGAATGCTTCTACAACATTTATTAATCTAATGTTAATTTCAGCATTCACTAATGCTTAATTATAATCACAAGTTGTGCTTGTTAACATTAGTTAATGCACTGTAAACTAACAGGAGCTAACAATGAACGAGTGTTTTTTTATTACCTATCATTAACAAAGATGAATAAAAACTGTAATGTATGGGTTGATCATTGTTTGATACATTAACTAATGTTAAATGACACCATATTGTCAAGTGTTACTAATATTTTGAATCAACTACAGTAGTTAGAATACATTTGAAGGAAAAATTACAGCATATTAACTACAGTAAATTGCCCTCTGGAGGCTTTTACCCCAATGATTTTGTTTGAGAAAAAAATTATGCCATTCCCAAAATATAACTGTATTTTTATTAAATAACGTGTATCTACATGCTGTTGATATATCATATATAACTGTGATGTTATGCAAAACAACAAGCTTTTTTCTTACTGCTGAAAATTTGATTGTTTATTATGAAATCTGCTTTCTTCATAGTGAAACCGTAGTCCATACTTACAATAAAAATGTATCTTGTGGTGTTTTGGGAAAAACAGTACCCCACTCTATCATACCAGTCACCCTATATAAATAAACAAACCAAACAGGATCATAAAAAATTCCCTTAACTAACTTCCCTTTAACTAACTAATGTTATCAAGATGTTAAAGTGCCTTTCATGCCATGTCTGGTGACGCAAGCTTTTTTTCTACCTGCTTTCTTTAGTTCCTGAAGGAATGTTGCCATAGCAGAGTAAGAATGGATTGGGTGGAGCTCAGACGTGGTCATTACGGAAAGATCCTTCATTTTACCTGCCGGGGGGTTCGTGCTCCGGCCCGGGACTTGACCAATCATTAATAAAGATGGTATGTGACTGTGTTATCAGTTGGCTTTGGGCCAGGTCTGTGAGTGGGGACTGAAAGCGTGTTATCTGTCCACAGTGGACGACACAAGCACCTCTTAACCTCTCCAACTTTCACAATAAATGCTCAAGAGAACACTTACCCCAACCAGGGGTCGCTCAATAAAATGTAGTTTACGAACCTTTATTTGCATGCTTCGCCCACTTTGCACATCAGAAATAACTCCAAAGTGTGTCATTTGCATTCGTTCCAGCTGTGTCTTGGCAAATGCGGTGAGTCACATTAAATGGACCGAACAATCAATAGATTATGAAGAACATTCAGAGAAGAACAGCTTGTTTTTCTCCACTCTTCAGAGCTAGTTTACCCCGAAATCTAAATCTTGACTTTATTTACTCTACTTCATGTCATTTCACACCTGTATCTGAAAATACTGGCACGACATGAGAGTGAGGAAACCATGACAGGGTTTTCTCTTTTTGATGAACTGTACCTTTAAGAGCAAGCCTATTAAATTATGTTGTTTGATTCGAAACCACAGCATGGTGCAATACTCTTAGTCACATATGAGTAAAAAGAAGATCAACGATCAGCGATTTGGTGGTTTTTAGATCCTTTAAGTCACAGCCACACACTGATCCTCAACCAAACTCTCTGTGTTAGCTCAGCGCTTCTCTTTTGGGTTTCGCCATACTCTCATCAAACACGGATTCGTCACTAGGTCATACACGACACCTTCAGTCGTATAGCGCTGAGAGAAGAGGAGAACACTGGGATTGTAGCGTCTCTGAAAGAGTCCAATGCTTCTGTGCTCCTCACACTTCCTCTGCTGATGTCTGGAGACCTTCCTGGTTAATCTTTAGGTGCTGGGCCAGGGACCCTGCATATTAATCTACAAATTAGCACTGTCAAATGATTAATCATGATAGATTGCATACAAAAAAAAAAGGTTTTGTTTACATTATATACCTTCAAGTGTACTGTGTATATTTATTATGAATATATGAATGCACACACACATACAGTATATATTTTGTAAATATTTACATGTATTTTCATATATATATATATAAAGCATGTGTGTGTATTTGTAAGTATACATACGTGAACAACAACGTTTATTTTGGATGTGATTAATCACAAGTAATCATTTTAAAGCACTAGTACAAATAAATTAATAAATAATAAATGAACAAAAAATCTCCCACCACATTGTAATTTTCATTAATCCATTTTGTTATTAAAATAATAATGTTAATTACAGTTTTATAACATAACAAGTCTTTAAAAATAATTGATTAGTTAGCATTTTATTTAACCTAATATTTAACACAGTAAAAATATTCAGTTTGCAAGCAATATTTACAGTACCTTGATTTGTGCTTATTTTCTAGTACTTTATCCTTATAAACAACTTTTGAAAAAGTGTGGTGTGGTGAAAATTATGCCAAAAATGAGGAACAGTCATGACAAAATGCAAATATTAAACATAAAATAAATATTAAAATGGTTTATAATTTCACCCTGAGCTTGGATGATCATAGTTTTGAACATGAAATAATTAATTAATTTAGTTATTTATTTAGTTTTTATTAATGTTTAGAATATTTTCATTTTAGTGTTTATTTTTATAATTGATTGCTTTTATAATTTCCATTGGTTAGTTTATAAAAAACAAAAATATATTATTGTAGTTTTTATATTTTCCAGTTTTGATTTAAGTTATTTTAGTACATTAATTAACTAAACATAAATTAGGTAACTGTTTTTGAAAAAATATTTTATTACATTTTTTTTTTTTTAAGATCCAACCTATTATTAACAGCCAATATGTTAATAGCCATGCTGACAAGCAACTAGTTTACAGTGAGAGTTAGTTCCTATACTGAAGTGTTACTTATATTTTTAGTAGAAGTAAACTATAAAAACCCTGATGTTCTTCATACAACAAGAAAAAGTAGAAATCTGTTGGTTTTGCCATATAGGAGCATTACAGGTTTTGGTCACCGTGTCCTTCAGCTGTCCCATCACAAAGGTGTCTGTGCTCCTGAGAGTGGATGTGTGTTTGCGTTTACGTGTGCTGGATTACACGGGCCCTTTCAAGAGCAGTAATGAGAAGTGAGCTTACACTTACCCGACATCCCGCTGTTGGTTAGGGCAGGGCTGACTCTCACAGAGGCCTCTAGTTGATCCCATTAAAAGCAATCAGCCTACTGTTTGCACAGTGGTAAAAGCTTTAAAGCTGCCCTCCTCTCCCGCTTGCTCTCCCCGGCCAGGTGCGGGTCCTTCACTTCTCTAAAGCACACACTATACACTGTTATTCTGCTTCACACAAGACGCCTGATGCAATTTACATCGACTCAGTTCCTTACAGAGTCTTCATCAAAATCACATGACAATTATAAAGACTAAAGTACTGTAAGATTGGTTTAATGCCTTCATTGTTGTTTTAAAATAATGGTGACTAAAGAATTGTCTTTTAATGGTGACGCAAACTGTGCTATGATTTGCATAAAATATCTCAGTAACACAATAAGATTAACTAACAACAACAAATATTTATAAAACATATAATATAACCATTTAAAGTTCACTCCAATAATTTTACTAATACATTATCAAAATCAAATTTATTCCATTTTATTTAAATGAACTAACAATGAAAGAAATTTGTTATTAAAACTAAAATTACTGACATTTTGCAAGACACTACAGATTTTTTACTTCAACATTTTATGTTGAACTCAATGTGTAGATTAATTATATGATGTTAATTATTTTAAAACTAACTTTTCTAAGTTATACAAGAATCAACTTGATTTCTAAAGTCACTTTAATATAAATTAAATCCAAATCCAAATGTAGGGCACCAATTATAATTTCTTTCTTTGCAGCAAAGTGCAATATTTCAGTGAAAATAACTTCTACATCAGCTTTTTTTTTCAGTGATTGCCACCAAATCAATCCGTTTCTAAAACACTAAAGTCTTTCTGAAGAGACATTAACATTGAAATCACACAAACATGAGAACTCATTAAATATCCAAATATATTTAGGATCTAACACCATATATTGAGCCATAAAATGCTGACTGGTCATGATTGGTTCATCGTCACAACAGAGTGCCTCTATTTTTATTCGTGCACATTCTACATCTTCACGGCAAACACATGGTAAAAGCATTCTCTGAGTTCTGAAATATTTTTTCCAGCAGCACATGTTCTGCTCCCATCATTGTCTCCGTCAGCAGCAGCATCTAATCAACTGCTCAGGTGTCAGTGAACAGAGCCTGCGGAGAGAGCAAACAGACACTACAATACCGACCCACCATTCTCGTTCCTCCTCTCTCTCAATCCCTCTGTTTATTTGGAGCGGGCAGGCATTGTATTTACCTGAGTGATCTCTCTCTGCATCCCTTCTTCATTCCTCTCTGGACTCCACCCTTCTGCTGATAAGACTGAGGACAATTAGAAACACTTCACTGTTTACTCCGGTTAAAACTCTAAAACCAACACGAAGAAAAGAAATCTGACACTAAAACCTCTCCATGAAATCCTGATCATGATAACATAAAGCCATTTCTCCCTCTTATTTTTCACATATGAGCTGTAACAAAGCTTGTTTGATAGTGTAGGCTGCTATTTATTGTCATATTATTTTGTTGTATTTAAAAATTGTAGCACACATAAGTCTTTTTTTAGAGAAAAATGGCTTACGTTGGTGTTTCAAAAAAAAAATGAATAAAGATATCAGGTGAATCTCATTAAATCAGTCAAGATTACATTTAAAAAATTAAAGTTTACATTTGCATACAGAGAAAAAGCATATTTTAATATTTGTGTGTGTGTTGCATTTAATCAAACACTTTTCTCCCTCATTCTCTTAAACAATTTTTATATTTTTCAATGCAAAAAAATATCATTCTTGTTACTGTAATGTATATATATATATATATTAGTGCTGTCAAAAGATTAATCATGATTAATCACTCACAAAATAAAAGTTTTGCTTTCATAATGTGCGTTTGTATAGTGTATATTTATTAATATGCATACATAAAGACACATGCATACTGCATATACTATGAAAATATTTACACGCCTTTACAGGAATATATTTATATTCATATCAGTTTCATCATATATACATATATTTATTTAATTTATAAACGTAACACATTTTTCTTAAATACATTCATGTGTGTTTATTTATATAGACATCAAATATACACAGAATACACAAATATACTATGTGAACAAAACCTTTATTTTTATATATTACTATATACAATTAATCAGTTGACAGCACTAATATAAATATATATAGCTAAAGTATACATATCAGTATTAAAAGTAATTTATATTAATTTCATTAGAGTCAGTCTGCTTTAAGATAATAGTCTCTCAGTTTAAATGCCATTTTTTAATTTTTTTTAGAAGAAATGTCAAAGACAAAGATGTCGTTTATTCACTATAATGCAGTGAAATATTGTACAGAACGAGAACTTAATGAGCACCACAGTGTGACAATAACGGTAACAAAATACAAAGAAAGAAAAAGCCAGAGGTGTTTTATTTATAAAAAAAGTATCATTTACGTTTAGTTTTTTCCTTTTGATAATGTGGATGAAATCTGATCCAATTACACTAATACCCAAACTGTATCCCGTGTCCTAAAAAAGTGACCTAAAGTTACATGCAATGCCATAATAACGTGCAGGTTTAGAGTCTCGTGCTCTAAGGGTCGTGGACAGAGCTCGAAGCAGCACCGGTCCCGAAGACCCTCCACCCACACGCCATATTGAGCAAACACGAGGAACAAACAGCGGGGTGTGCCTCAGATACCCCTCTCTGTCTCTCGTCTCTCCATCTCCAGCGCACTCCGCCCAGAACCCAGGCCATTAGCAAACACTCCGAACAAAGGGGTGGATGAATAATCGGAGGGAAATGTCAACGTTTCATCATGGCCGCCCGACTGCTGCAGTTATCCATTAACCACACAGAGAAGTGCTGTATCGGCCAACCACCTAAACCACAGCGCTGCAGTCAGACACACATTTCCCTGTAGAGAAGTAGACATGCACATTCTGTCAGGGATCAGGAAGGAGGACCCATTCGCAGGTTGAGTGAAGAGAGGGTTTATTAATAAAACAGATTGATACGAGAGGGTAGTGAATTACACAGGTGATATAAAATGAGGAACACGGTACAAACATGACAAGGGAAGACCACCGGAACAATCTCAGGCAGCAACTGGGAGACTATAACACCAACAGGAGAAGCCTGACCGGGTAGATAGAACAAGATTGAGCTAGACCCATTTACTTGTAGGCCGCCAACACTGAAATGGACCAAGTGAGATGAAACAAGAGAAACTGAAAACACTGAAAATAAAAAGAAAGCAAAGACAGACTAAAAGCAAGAGAAGGAGCAAGCCAAGAACATGAAACTACAAAGCACCAGACAGAAAACACACTCAGCCATATCCACAGACAAAGAGACCAAGACAGAAGTGATGATGCCAAGAACACAGACCAAGTGATCATGACAGACGGGTGAAGGACAGAACGAACCAGCAAAACACACTATAAGTAAAGAGGAAGACACACGAGGAACAGGTGAAAACAAAGTACCACCAAGGACTCAACAAGGCTAACGAGAGGGTGTGGTAACGAGGAGACAAGCAGGAGTGACTAGGGAAGCACATGGCTGACAAAAACAAAGCCATGTGCTGACACAAGACAAGATACAAAAAACAGTGATAGGCAGAATCTTGAAATCTTGATCTCTGGAAAAACAATGAGAAACACCAACACAATCTCACGAGCAATTCGTACATATTCGTACGATGTGCCAAATTTGTGCCAATTCGTACTAATTCGCACGACCTCACTCGTACGATTTTGTACGATTTGTCTAAAATCGCGTGATGGGTAGGTTTAGGGGCGGGGTTATGTTTAGGTCATTCGTACAAATTCATAC
>JAUMHR010000075.1:2367658-2402166 GCA_032361145.1 Enteromius fasciolatus | reverse complement strand
ATTCGTACGAGTCAGGTCGTACAAATTCGTACGAATTAGCCACCTCGTAAAATATGTACAAATTGCCGTGAGATCAGGTTGGAAACACATTCATACAATATCGAATCCCAACGGTCAGTTTTCAGTCAGTTCTGAGTGTCTTTACAAATCTGAGGAAAAATCACAGATGAGATCTCTTTAATATCTGTATGGCTTTTTGAGAAACAGAAATATGTTTCTCCTTTTACTAAAAATAATCAGAAATCTTAATAACGTCTTAGATTTGCCATAATATCAAAAACCCAGATCTCTAATATTACACTCCTCAATACTTTCAAGACCAAGACCAAATCTATGAGACCAAAGTTACTTTTATAGCTCTACAAATGATTACTGTATTTTACTGTAGTTCTCTAAAGACGTTCTCTTGTTGCCACAGAAAAATCGAAACTGCAAAATAATGTACTTATGGTTATGGTAAGTTCCCAGTATTCCCTGCATTGCATTGTTTCTTCTTAGTTTTTTCTTATCAGTTGTGTTTATTAGAGTTGTATATCACATGTAATGTTAAATTAATGTTTATTGTATATTTGAGTTTAATGAGTCTCATCATGATGGTGTTTAGTGTTTGTTTGAACGTCACTGAGCTACTTATATGTTCATATTTAAAAGCATGTGACTGTCTCTTCACCACCTGCATTTATTGCGTATCAGTGTATTTCAAGATTTCAGTACTTTAATAGGTTGGTATATTAACATTACATCAGTTAATGAAATTACGGTATTTAACTGTAAATTTAACTTAAAACCATTAAACCTAAAATGTTGTTACCTATTTTTTTTAACTGCAGCATCCACAGCTGCCTTTTCCCCCATCATTTTCTCAGAATTTTTTTACAGTGTAGTTAAGTTTGCTCAATATATGCAAATTTATGGAACCTGAACAAAATTTTTATGGGGCAATACATGTGCAAGTAAAACATATCTTTCAAGTAAAGTCAACTAATTGAAATTTACAGAGAATATTGGTCCCTTAGCAGTGTCATTAACTGGAACTAAAACTAAAATTAAACCCATTAAAACGCATGTTGTTACTTTAAATGAAAATATGTTAACTAAAATAAAAAAATATATATATAAAAATATTTTTTAGATATAGTTGCAAAGGCAACATTTCTCAGTTAACTTTTTAAGTGGATAATAAAATAAAAAATAAAAAAATAAAAAATGACCAATTAACAATAAAATAACAATGCACATTTTGATGCCAACTAACTTTAACAATTAGCATTATATGTCTTGTATTTATTAGATAATAATAATTTTTTTTTTTTCAGTTTTTCAGTTATCTCTCTTTTCACGATTTCCCACTTCCTCATTTATAGATATTGCAAGCATGTTTGGCGCGCTGTCCGGGGAGCAGGCTGGGAGATTGGCGGACCTGAGCCCTCGGGGGAGAGGGCTGGGCGGAGCTCTGTGTCCGGCCTGGTCCCTGCGTGCCCCCGGGAGGAAAGTGGGAAGGGACCAAGGTTGCTTGCATCGGACTACTGGCGATGAAACAGTTATGTGCTGGGACAGACTCTGGACAGGATAACGATGATTAATGGAAATTAGGTGTCCCCGACAAAGCAATCCAAAGATGACAGTGGCAAGGAACCAAAACTGAGCAGTGGAGAAACCAGGCTGAGCAGAGACCAGTTGTCCTCTGGCTGGATATCCGACACTCAATTTCCAGTTTAAAGTATGGAGGTGCTGTAAGGGGCGGGTGGAGGGATGCAAAGAATGAAGAAAGCAGGGAAGGGGAGTTGCAGTATTTAAAGGGAAGCTTCTTAGCTGTGATAGGGTAATCAGGTAATAGGGAGATTGGAGGCGGCTGTGAGTAATCGTTTGTTCATGCTCCTCCTGAAATTAGTTTGCTAACTTCATTTAAAATAAATAAATAATATATTAACAGTTAGGCCTACAACTTTCAATTCAATAACGGATTAGTATATGTTGAAGTGTTAAAGTAGAATAAACAGTAACTAAGATAAAGAATTGGTTTAGAAGTATTTTTCCTCGTTAGTCTAGTTAACTAATGCAAATTTTTAGAACCTCATTGTAAAGTGTTACCAAAACGATACATAACTGATTTATTTAAGCTACCGGAGATATAAAAGAGCAACAACCGAACAATAAAATAGTTCTTGAACTATAACTTAGTAACAATTTCTCCAGAAGCTATTTGCAAACATCATTTCTCTTCCTTCCAGCTAACGTTCACTGATGTAAATGAGGCTCCAATCTATTTATTTGCCTTCATTACATAGGTGCACTGTACAAAAGACAGTGTGTTGAGCGCAGAAGGTTTGGGGGAGGGAGACCCAGGGTTGGTTTTTTTTTTTATTCCAAATGCAGCCGAGCTGAGGATCTGGAGAGCCAGGGGCCTGCAGCACAGGTACTGTAAATAAGATGTCTAATTCATGGAGCGGATGTTTTGAAGGAAACTGTCTGAGGATGCCGCTGTGCAGACCCGCTCTCAAACCTCCATCTCTCAGCTGCCATGGCGTGTGTGTTTGTGCCAATACAAGTGTGTGTGTATGGCCCCAAAAAGTATTTGGACTCTTAAGACTAAGTGTAAAAAATGCATTCATCATTGCATTGCCTTCTGCGCTCAACTGTAAAACATGCACTTGTTTTTTAAAAAATAATATGATATTAAAGAAATAAAAAGGCACTTATTGTAAGTGCACTTACAAGACGCTATAATAACACTTTTAAGAAATGCTCTTTATAATTGCATCAAATTAAAAACTTTGCATTTTTGATTACAGATTTTTATATTTTTAATTTTAATCATCTTTTGTTGCATGCTTTAAATAACTTCTTATTTACACTCATATACTTACATTGATGTGTTAACTATAGCATGCAAAACATTTGATTTTAAACTGCATTTAATAATAATTAATGTTAATATATTTTTTTATATATCATTCCAAATGTGTAACTATTACAAATATTTTTTTGAGTGACATTAAAGTATATTTTAGTTAATTTCAAATTAAAACTATGCATTTAGTTCACATTTACGTGTATTATTTCAATAATAAGTACTCTTTTTTTTTTTTTTACAAATGTCAGAAACAGATGAACACAAGCGCCATTTTTAAATAAAAAGAGACACTTTTAAAGCAAAATATTTCCACAAATTAAGTTGGTTATAAGCTTTTAACAATAAAAATAATATAAATAAAAATGAAAAGTGTTTAGAGGTTTTTTGCATCATCCTGATGTTAATGTGGTGAACTATACTGGACTATCAGGCATTTTAACTGACACCAGCATGGCCAAAATTAGGGTTTCTATCCCATTCATCATCTGTTAAAACGAATGGCAAGAACGCAACTTGGCAAAGCTGGCTGTTCTTTTTCCGGTCATTAGTGTTTTTGAGGCAGGTAAGACTACTTCCTCAAGGAGTGATGCTGGAAAGTTAGCGTCAGGACGGCTGAGGTATGGAGGCCCAGAGCGAAGCCTGTTAAACCGAGCTGACCCACACATTAAAACGCTATTTATCCTTTCCTATTTGTTCACCTATTTATGTTTTGAGTGGGAAGGATTTTTTCAGCTCGGAATGTCTGTATGACAGATAGAAAGAGAAGGAGAGAACAGTGAATGAGCCGGTGTTATTTATTTGGTTTGGAGCAGTGAAAAATCAGCCGCCGTATCACTAATTCCGTCTCCCCCCCGGCCACCGGACGAATGAAAGCGCTCTGAGAGCCAAACAGACCAGAGCAGTGTGTGTCGGACTACAGTGGACGTACAGCATCCAGCCGCTGTCACACACACACTCGCTCTCTGTCCCGCGCACAAACACTCACACTCCAGCAGAGGTGTCAACCACACCGCACCCATTCAATCGAAGTAAAACACTGTTGTTTGTCTTGAGGCTTTTAGATATTTTCCTTCCTTTTGCCGCCATATTTCACTATTACATGATTAAATGAAATCTCCTTTATGTAAATATAGATAATAATAATTAAAAATCAATGCTGGAATATTTATATAATAATTCTAAATAAAATAATATTTTATTATAATATATATACATACACAAACACGCACAAGTTAAATTAGTAACGTTATACAATAATGCAACAAGAAACAATGGTAAAAAATATTCTGAATATTATAACATTGTATGTATAATTATAACATAAAAAGATTTTTTAAATAAAAATATTAAAAAGAAAATTAAATTATTAAAAAGGTATGTATGTATACACACAAAAAATATATACATATGAAAAAATATTACTGAAATAATTCAATAATAATGAACGCAAATTAATTAAATATTTAAATATTGATTAATTTGATTTCTCAGGTATACTGTATACAAGATCTGTATACAAGATTGTGACCACCTTAAAAACGATTTATTGATTGATTTTTTTTTTTTTTTTTACATAATTTTAAATAAATGCAAGAAACTGCAGAGTAAGATTATATATGTATATATATATACACACATTAAATTAATAAAGCTTATGGTGATCTGGTCAGTGGAAAGTTGTGTGCACACTTTAAAAAATAAATAAATAAAAAAGCTAAATGACTTTGGCTAAATGAAAATACAAAATCCTCTTCAAGTTATAAGAAAAGCCCATCAAATGACACAGAAAATGAAGGAGAAAAGGAGAGCGTGACAGGAGAAGGCTAAAAGGTTGAGTGAAGTTTAAGCAGCCATGAGTCATGAATGAGCACACATTGTTAGCTCAGTGAAAATCCTCGCAGGTTCTTGGAAAAAAAAAGTCCTGTGTGACACCAGGATGCAAGACAGAGCCGAAAAAAGAACAGAGAAGAACACAGCTGTGCTTCTGCTAACATTGCAGCTCCGGCGTTAATCTACAGAGCAAACCGTCCTCCCGCCGCCAGCACTAACCTACACAAAGACTGACGCATGATACCTGTATGTCTTACATTAGCCTGAAGACAGCTCAAGATTAAAAGAGTTCCCATATTTCCACTCCCTGTTTAACTGAACTATTTTTCATCTGATCCCTTTCACTGCTTGTCATCTTTTTCTGGCCTTCACCTTTCCTTCATTTGAATAAAGTACACAGTTCGTTTACGGGAACTACCGAGGAAAACCATCACTCCTGGCCCCTGTTTTCCGCTCTCACACTCTCCGCCTTTTTCCAAATGGTTTTTGCGAAGCTAGAAATGTTTTTAATTTTACTCTACGCACCTAAGAAATGGACAGCGGTGAAGAAGGAGGCTAAATATAAACCTGTAAAAGGTAGCTTTGTGGAGAGACTGAGAGCTAGAGACATTCTCCCTGCGGCCTAACTGCTAGGAAGGAGCCAGGGGCCGAATTTTTTGCCCTCAATGAAAGAAGCGATTGTCCGGGGCCCTGCAGAGCCAGGAAAGTTACCCCAGTGGTCTGCTCCTATCTGGCAGGAATGCAAAAGAGAGAAAGAGCGGGGCACAGACAGACCCGCATTCGTTCGGTCAGATGCCTTCCACCTTTCAAGAAAAAAGCAGCTTTTGAGGTGTTTATAAATATCACCTGTGAAGCGTGCAGCGGGCCGACTTAAAATGAGCGTGTTGGGAACGTTCAAAAAAGACTCTTCGCTTGTTTGTTTAGACAGCGGCCGGCGAGAGCGGGACAGGGGAAGAGAACAGGTATTTTAGGAGCAGACTTCATTGAGAAGAAGGCCCCATTGATGATGATGGTGAGGAGGGGATACTCTTCGGAGAATACGGTAAACGCACGGTTTGCCTGCGTCTCTGTAGTGTCAGTTCATAAGGTGTCTTCCTATTATAACACCAGCACTGACTTGAGAACAATGATCTTCTGTGAGGACATGAATACTCAAAAGCAGAACTAAAAAAGCCTTTAAAGCGCGGCTTGAGAAGCTAAACAAAACATTGGCCGGAAACAAGCCATTTTTTTGTTATTTTTCACCTGCATGGCAGATGATAACAAACATCAGGATTCATTTTTCAGTGCCTTTTACTCAAATTCCTAAACATGTAACTGATGTTTCACGTTGTAAATAAAACATAAAGATGCTATTTCTAAGTCTCGCATTTACCCGCAGTTCCTTTGTAATTTTTTATTACATTTACTAACATAGTACTAAGCGAAAATGGTTTCGAAGTAAACCCAACACCAATTTTTTAAGCTATGCTAAACCTTCAGAAAAAGTAGCAACTCTGGAACTATACATTTATTTTTTTTATATTGTGTGACATATTAAAAACAATAAACTGTAATTTGCTCAAATGCCTGTTTATTCCACAACATCCTCAAAGCTGCTTCTAAAATAAAAAAGCTTTGATGTCCCTTTTCCTAGGCTATTTGTGGTTCACGGGGACTCTTCATAAGCAGTTTTATTTAGTACTACACCAACCCTACACTTCACAGTAAACTTTGTGCATTTTTAGATTTAGAAAAACATACCATTTAGTATTTTTCTTAAAGCCTTTTGAATTACGGAGAGATCAAATTGTTAATCATCTGTCATGTCATTAAACAAATTTATGTCCCCATAAACCACAAAAACCAGCACACACACACACACACGTACGCACGCTCACACACATATTTATATTAGCTGCCAAGAAAACTGATCCATAGTAGATACCCAGCGTAAATGGAAGGAAAGTCAACATGAAACATTTCTAAGAAGTGCATATAGTGCTGATTTTTTTGTTTTGTTTTGTTTGATTTGAGATTAAATCGAAAATGAACTGTTGAATAAAACTTGACTTCACGGGAAAAGAGTATTACAAGTTGACGACTTCATATTAATTCAATGTGTAAAAATGTAGAAAAAGTAAACATGAAGGTCTGCAAGATTGTAAAAAAACATACCAATTGAACAATATGAATTCATACGAATTAGCCGCCTATTTGTCAAACTGTACAAATACCAACACAGTCTCTCGACCAATTCGTATGTATTCGTACGAGGTGGCAATTTCTTATTTTTTTTGTATGATTTGTCCAACACAATCTCACGAGCAATTCGTATATATTTGTATGAAGTGCCAAATTTGGGCCAATTCGTACTAATTCGTACGACCTCACTCGTATGATTTCGTACGATTTGTCTAAAACCACCTGATGGGTATAGGGGCGGGGTTATGTTTAGGTCATTCGAACAAATTCATACGAATTGCCATCTCGTAAAATCCTTACGTTTTAGAATAAATTGTATGAGTTCAAACGAGTGAGGTCGTACAAATTCGTACGAATTAGCCACCTCGTAAAATATGTACGAATTGCTGTGAGATCAGGCTCATAAGACTGATTCCAACAGTTAATTCTCTTGCCCAAAACACCATTGAAACCAACTAGAAGACCATATAACAAGATGCTAAAAATGTTCAAAACGTCTCAGCAATGCTCTGGCAAACCCTCCACATTATTATAAGACACTTTTCCGATTTTTTTAAGAAACTGTAAAAAAAAAAAAGCTTGTTAGAAGTGAGTATACTGTGGAATAAGACATCTGTGTCGCACTCATAGAAAAGAGCAATGAGTGCTGCTGGACATTAGCTCTATTCATCTCCCTCTCTCTCCCTCCGCTCCAGCCACGGCTGTTTATGGACCCCAGCAGCCTAAAAACAGATAGATGGAAAAAGCGAGGGAGGAAAGGAAAAAGGTAAAACTCTGTTCTGTTTTGGATGAACTGCTCCAGTTCGGGGGAAACCTCCACCCATTAAAACATTGACAGGTATTTTACAGACCTGTTGCATAACTGTGTGATTTAGATTATAGTTCACATTCAATTTACTTCACCTGAGAGTTTCATCTTTTTTTACATTTGGAGTGTGTGTTTACTGAGTATACTACCGTTTATTTTAATATTTTGGCCATTTCCGTGATCTTAAAGAGGATAAGCAGTTTAGAGAATGGATCATATTGTCACATTGCTTTTTTATTTTGCATTTCTTATTGCCATTTTTTCTGGTAACACTTTACGTTAAGGTTCATTCGTTAACAACATTAGTTAACATGAACTACATATGAACAACACTTCTACAGCTTATGAAGAATGGTTAGGGTTAATGCGTTATTAAAATCACAAATTTGTTGTTTGTTAATACGATGCACTGTAAACTAACACAAACTAACAACGAACGGCTGTATTTTATTTTAAGATTAATACTGTAATAAATATGTTGTTCGTGTTAGTTAATACAGTAGTTAATGTTAACAAATGGCAACTTATTGTAAATAATTAACAGGGTTCCTATAGTAACACTTTACAATAAAGTAGGTTAATATCCGTTAATGCTATAACTAACATTTGTTACAGCATACAGCATTTTTCTTAATAAAAATGGGACAATTCATTCATGTTAGCTCAGGTCCATTAAATAATATTAACTGGTACAACATTTGATTTTAATATTACTTAAATAATCATTTACATTGGTTACTATTTATTTTAAAGTGCTACACACTGAAAAAAAACAAATCCCGTAAAAAAAAACTGTAAAATTCCGGGTTCCAGAAAAATACCGTAAAATAACGAACCATAAAAATACAGTCATTTTCCGTAATCAAAAAGCGGAAATGTTCCAGCAGCTGGGATGCCAGAATAAAAAACATTCCTGTCATTTTTTATATCAAATTATTAGAAAGACTATTACTTAACATTGAAATATTACATTTCTATACATCATTTTTAAGTACTGTATCACAACATCTCAATATAGCAGGATGCATATTGAGTAACTTCAGATTGCCAAAAACAGTATGCACATTTATACAAAAGCAAGCCTGTTAAAAAAAGCATATTGATGAAGTTTTGATACATTTGCAATTCTTTTTATGTGAAAAAGCTAAACTTTATATGGCATTATCAAAGTTATTTGCCATGTTATTTTACACGGCATATATATTTCATGTAGTTCACACTTTTTCACCATATTCCAGAAATACGGGGAATAAGCGTAAAAAAAAATAATAATGGGAAAAAGTCTGTAAAATTACCTTTTTTTTTTTACAGTGCAGTGTAATTACCTTTAAGCTCTGAGAAACAATTAACTTCATACTATATGATTAGGATTAGGGTTTGGCCTAGGGTTATTTGCATGTAATTATGCATAATTTGTTATTGTAATACATGCAAAGTGCAACTAGGACACCCTAAAATAGAGTATTTGCTTTATATTTATTAAAAAAAAGTATTAGTAAATGTTGAAATAAACTAAGCTTGTTTTTGGAAGTATTTTCCAATGTCAGTTCATTATATTAAATAATATAAGAAGTGTAACTGGCTGCTCTTTGTTGCTCAGTTTACTTTTCATTTAAATTTAGCATGTATCATTTTATTTACAGATCAAAGTGAAAAGAGCAAAGTCTGATGTCTGATTATTGCTTGGGTTTTTCCATTTTAAAGTATTTCTGGGGATCATCTGTTCAGCCAAAAGACTGGGATAATATGGATAGTTATGTGTATTATGTACAATAAAGAGCAGTGATTTTATTTCTGTTACTCTGTAACTCTCTCTTTCTGAAGGCTTGCCTGTGTTAAAAAGTGCTCACCCAAAATCCTTTTTTCAACCTGTTGCTCTTCCAAAACCTTTGTTCTGTGAAATGTAAACGAAGATATTTTAAGAAATGTGGGGTTCAGTGTTGTTTGGACCCTAATGATCTTGAAAGTTTTTTTTTAAGAAAGAGAAAAGCAAGAGAAACATACAGGTTTGGAATGACATGAGAGTGAGTAAATGATATGTGCGATGGAAGACAACGTTAGTCAGCCTTTAAAACTGAGAGAAACGACATTTGATCAGATGTAAAGGACAAATGCAGCCTTAGAGAATGATCCATTACATTTCTGGTGAACATAAAGAAAATGTGTGTTTGTGCTAGATAAATATACTAGTAATGCACACGTGAAGGGATGTGTGTGTGTGTGTGAGCAGACATGAGAGAATGTGTGAGGGAAGTATTCGACACATTCCAGTGCTACGGCCAGTGAATGATGTGATTCTCTCTTTCTCACACACGGGTGTTGTTTTTAGACCCTCGCGCTGCTATAAGGAGAGGAGGGTGCTGGTGGACCATTAATTTAGCCCAGCTGGATTCCTGTCATTGCTAATTGGTGCAAACGAGGGGAACCTGAGATTGGCAGGGCACGAAAACAAACCTCCCCCCCACACAGTAACGGGAGCGTGGCAAGGGCTGGGAAGCCGGAGAGGGGTGAGAACTTAAGATACCCTCTTTAGAGATGTTTATCTGTGCATCTTCAGGGAGGTGTGATGCATCGCTGCCCTTCAGAAATAATTGTCAAGAGTTACAGTTGGAGCCACGGGCAAAAAGCCTGTCAATTTGAACACATCACTCAATTGGCCGAGGCTCTACAAAGACTGCGACGTTTCCCTCGGGGGATACATGCAAATGAGAAGCTGCCTCCAAAGATGTTTTCTTTAAAAAAAACAAAAGAGTTCGCAAATAGTGAGTGAGAGCAGGCAAAATAAAATATATGTTTATTTAAAGTATTTTTATACTTACTATTTACTATTATAAAAAACTGTTATTTTATTAAATGGTAACACTTTACAAAAGGATTGATTAGTTAACACTGGTTTATTAGTTAAAGTTAATTTCAGCATTTAATAATGCATTATTAAAATCACAAGTTGTGCTTGTTAACATTAGTTTAATGCACTGTGAACTAACAACGAACAACTGTATTTTCATTAACTAACATTAATAAAGATTAATAAATATTGTAATAAATGCATTGTTTATGTTAGTTAATAATTAAGTAATCTTAACAAATAACACCTTTTTGTAAAGTGTTACCTATTTTTTTTTTATTTCAATTTATAATATTTATTATTTAAATGTTATTAATAATATTTCTAATTGTGTGTTTGTTTTTATATTGTGTATTTTTTTTTCTTGTCATTACTTATTTTGTTTAAAATGCCTTTATGGAAACAATACGTATGTGACAATATTATGCACATTGACAAGGAAAGACTTTTGTGACAAACTGTCTGAAGTCAAATATTTAATAAGGTAAATAATAATAACTAAATTGTTTAATTGAGCATAGTCATATCAGCTTGTGGCCTATTTATTAATTTAAAATAAGCTGTAAATTTGTTGTAAAGCTGTAAACAACTAAATTAAAATATTTAATTATTTATTTATAAAATTAAATATTTATAAATTTAAATGTATTTATTCAGAAATCGAGAAATCAAGAATTGTCAATAAATATAAGAAAATGATAAAATAGAAATTTTGCCTTTAAAGAATTTGACAGATTTAGACAGTTTCACAGCTCAGTTACCACACATTCTTTTATTCACATATTAGCACTTTAACAAGCATACTAATTAACAAAATGAACACAAGACATTCACTGTAATTACAGTACATTACTGTAAATATGATTTTTCACATCACCATCAAAAGTTAGAATGTTTTATGAAAATACAAATATTAGGTAAGAGGCGATCCGCTAAGAATAGTTTGTTAGGTGAAAAGTAAAGATCCGGTTGCTTCTTACTGTATTAAACCTGTTTCTTAAGGAATGCAGAGAGCTGGTAAAGTATACAGTATTAACAGGATGAATAATTGATCAGAGCATTGACATGCCAGAATGAGTTTTCATAGTGGATGAGGTCATACACGAGAGGCGGAGCCTATGAGGGACTGACCAATAACAGTAGTGTTTGTTTGAATGAACAGTGTGTAAGAAAGGAAGAGGAGGCGTGCTCTGCTTCAGCAGATAATTCGACACAATATGTCTGCACCTGCTTGTTATCAGTCTGCCATATTTTATATTTGTGTTATGACCGACAGGCACTCATCTGTAGTCTTCTGGTCAAACTCCACTCTAACACTTTTAGCATAGACCCACTAACCTCAGCGTACTCTAGACATTATCACTACGATGAGAAAGTTTTTATTATTACGGAGGCGTGGAAGAAGATAAGACATGGCTGTTTTACACATTTCACAGAATAAAATAACCAACCAATGATATTTAACACTATGAATCATTTAGAACCAGTCAGTTTTTTAGAAAGGCCTTTATCAATACAGTCAAGTTATTTGATCTAGAAAGTGTCTTTAGAGGTCAAAGGTGAGGTTTGAGGGTTTGTGTGTATGTTTGAAGACACTATGGGAATGAACTCAACAGGAATGTCTGCGCACATCTGGGGTCCATGTGGACATAAGGGGACAGATCAGGAAGAAAGTGTCAGTCTTGACTAGACCAAAAGACAACACAGCCTGACTTGACAACCAGCATCCATGACCTCGTAAATCACCAAAGCACTAATACACACTCACACCTATCTCAGCCTTCCACATGTGACTATAACCCCCATATAAACCCCTTCAACACACAAAAGAGCAGTTTCAACATAGTTCGGTGGGTTTTACCACCAGAAAGTCAGGCACACACATAAAAAAAGCGCTCACTTATAGTTTGACCTGATTAAAAGCAGGGTCTGCTGAATATTTCTTATAATTTCATTCAGACCAGCTAAGTATACTTTGCATGCTATGAAAGCTACACTGGAAGATTGTTAGGTTAAAAATTAACGAAATGACATCATTGAGCAAGCAGGCTACATAAAAACTCTCAAATCAAACGTGTTCAGATTTATTTTCTTGAAATATTACGATGGGTTTATATTAATTTAAGTTTTGCAATCCCATGCCTACGTCACTGGCTTTTCTTTGTTTACACAGAAAGTAAACACAGAAGCTGATATAACGGTGCAATTTGTTGCTACAATAAATGTTGTTTAAAGTAGCTAGCTGGCTAGCATTTAACATGGACATTTTGAACAAGGATGTCTACAAAAAGGTAAAGCACCAAAACAAGATACGAACCACAACGGCACTACTCTTATTTCATTTAATGTTTTTTTTTTATTATATATATTTTGTTGTACTTCTTCTTACTGTCTTTGAAATGGTAATCACCTGTAATCGCTGACTTTCAAAAGCATGGGATTATTCTGGAAGCAGCGAAATGCCAAAGCAGCAGGACTGACGTTAAACAGCTCTGTAAAGGACATGTAGTTTAGTCTTCAAGCACAGACGGCGATAGAATATAGAAGCTAAATAAAAAATAAAAAAGACTGACATGTTCTCAGAATTATGACTTTTTATCACACAATTGTGACTTTATACCTTGCCATCGCAAATTTTGTACAATTCTGACTTTTTTTCTCATAATGGCGACTTTATATCTCGCAAATCTAACTTTATAACTTACATATGCAAGTTTATATCACATAATTCTGATTGTTTTTCCTCATAATTGTGAGTTTACTAGAGAGACCATTAAGCAAATATTCCTTAGTGCAGCTTTAAATCTTTCAGCCAACAAATTATTATAAACTTTTATTTAAAACCACAAAATCCATTATGGTAAAATACAAATGGAGGCCTCTCTACAGTCACCTCAACATCAAAGTCTTTGACCTATCTATGCCTTAATTCATTATTTATACTCATCATTAGTAATGCCGAACCAGATCATTTTAAATGAATGCATTCTAGAAAAGCTTTTGGGATTTCAGTTTATAATCATTGATTTTATGAAAAAAAATTTTTTATTTCACTCGTAAACTGACTTTACTTATGTGGATGTGTACTTTTTACAACTCTGATTTCAACTGAAAAGGAAGATGGTATTTCAGCAGAGCTATGTGACGACTAGAGCATTTAATAATGTGTGCGTTTAGGTAGAATGAACTGACTCCATTGACAGACTGCATTTGACTGCGGCTACGAGGCCTATATACAGTGACGAGAACAGCAGGTCTCTGTTTTGTTGACACAGTGATCAAGCCAAGATCAATCTGCCTCTGAAAGGAAAATTTAATCATGCTGTTCGGCTGTCGTTGTCTCTGTCTGGCCTAATCAGCAGCCATTTTACCTTCACCCACAGCATGCCATAGAGCAAAGTCCAGCCCTTTATCTGCCTCTAACCTGCACACTATGAATGCTCCCTGTCACACACGTTCGCTCTTTCCCGCTCTTGTTTATGTTCTTTTGCTGGCTCAGTCTCTTCACAGAAACCTGTTGTAGACAGAGCCAATGGAGTGACAGTAACTCCTGCTCAAAAATAGCTAACGGATGGTTTAAAACAAAAATACCCTGGAAAAACTGTAGCAAGACAAAACACTCAAGGCACATGCAATACTGAGAAGCGTTATCAATATGGGTTTTGCAAAGACATTTGCTCCCACCCACCCTGATTATTCGGTTTCATCCTAAGCGACATAACAGTTCACTCAAAACCACATCATTTACCAGTCGTTCACATAATAAAGTCACTTTCTACTTTCCATTCCAGAAAAAGTCAATTTTATTGATATGCAAATGCTTCAAATGAAGGACAGGCTCCTAATGACTAATATGCAAATGGCTGGTTTATCATCATAAATGACTCAAACGTCATCACTCATAAGGAAAAAAAGAAAAGAAAGTTTAAATCCATCCGCCTCAGGGCACACCTTGAAAGAACCTGACACCTAAGCAATCGCCTGTGGCTTGAACAGGTTGTTGCTCCGTGAGGCCCATAAGCACTTCTTTAAAGAACGCCCGCTAAAGTCAACAAAGCACACCTCTCCTACAGGATACAGTTAAGGATGCTGCGCTCGTCATTTGCATAATACATCTTCAAGTGCGTGCATAAGCTCTCCTTTTCCTTATTCCATATATCATTGCAGTTCTTCAAATCTTTTACCTAATTTGGTGTCCCCTGTCAAAAAGAAAAAGGCTTATAAATCTCTAAATATTAAGCCATATTAGCAGCTGTATTATTTTCTTTCAATTCGCACAAGTGTTGTATTTCTATTTGGAAATGACTGATCATAGGCCTCACTGATCTGAGCTTGTATCAATAAGCTGTGTCAATCATTTTGGAAATGTTCACTCCAAACCTGAAACTTACCATCAAAAGAAATACAAAACCAGTGCTATCTGAAAGAAAACAAGTTGATAAAAAGGTTGAATCTAAGATTGCCTTTAATACCCAAGTTAAATGTTTAGAGCATAATGAAAGCAATTTTTTGTAGAGTGGTCTGTTTTTTGAGCCTTTTTGAAATCACAAGCCTGACAAAGTCTAAAAGAAATCCTAAAAAAATACTAAACTTTTTGGGAAAGATGTTATAACAAAGTCAGTGTTTAATGAATCTAAAACGACCAGTCAAATCAAATCACATATTTTAGAAAAGATCTCAATAAAGCAGAGATCTATTTTTTTAAAGGGTCAGTTCACCCAAAATGATGTTATAATTAAGTCACCCACATGTTGTTCCAGCCCTGTGTGATGTTTTGTTTCATCGGTGAAACTCAAAATACAATTTTTGGAAACTCCAACACAACATGAGGGTTAACTATTGCATTTGCCCAGTTCACTTTTAAAAAGCGGCAGACAGGATGGAGCTAATCAGAAACGTGGCAAGACTAAGGAAGCAATAGAGATGAAAATGATTTTTTGACACGAATGTCTCTTATCAGCGTCTGGTGTCCTATCAGCAGAATATGGCTCATAACAGCCTGGATTAATACAGTAAGAACGGAAGTTATTGCTCACCTTCACAGTGCCCAGTAAAAGACAGACGCCACGAGTGCTGTGTAACACCTGTTGCACTTTAAAAACACTGTGGTATGTTGTATGACACTATTAGGGCTTATGTTGTTGTTGTTTTTTTATCTATACTGTCGGATAATATATTAATTAAACAGAAGGCCACTTTAGTGCACTTAAAGGGGACGCTTTCACTTAAAACGTGGATGTGTTAATAAACCACATATAAAGATTTTAATTTTAACTGTAGCATGTTATTAAGATATTTTACGTGTTCTAAACTGCAACTTTATTATCAGAAATGTGCAAAGTTTCTATTGAAACCTGTAATGCATTTTCAATGACATTAAAGTATATTTCTGTTTAACATAAACTCTCAGACTTCAACCAGATTTCAAACACTGCATATAAAAATGTGCTTGAGTGGTCTTAAGTTAAACTAACTGTATTTAATATGAAGTTAACCTATTATAAATGTTCATTTAATTGTAAATAACATGCACTTAAGTGTCCAAAAACATATTAAGTTTATAACCAGGCTCTTTTTGGTCACCGTTGACTTCCATAGTGGGGGGGGGGAATACTATGGATGTCAATAGTGACCCAAAACAGCATGGTTACAAACTTTCTTTAAAATAACTTCCATTGTGTTCAGCAGAACTTTCAATTTTGGGTGAACTGTTCCTTTAAGCATATTTTTGAGTGTGGTAAAGTGGACTTTTTGTTACTGAAATGCTTTTAAAGGGACAGCTCTTTCATAATTCACTCCCCGTCATGATGCTACAAACCTGAATGACTTTTTATTTTATCTGTGGAACCAAAAGGAACATGTTTTGAAAATGCTTTAATGTTGTTTGGGACCCTACTGACTTAGAAGAAAATGTATTGTACATGTTTGGAGCAACATTAGATTGCGTTTTTTTCAATGAACCATTTAAGACTGAAACAAGCGACGTTTGTAATTAGGTCAAAAAGGAAAACGTACGTTCCAGTTTAGTCATGATGGGAAGGGCCCTCTGTTGCTTGCCCTTAATTTGCCATTGTGTCACTATGGAAACCATATCAGTGGCGTATTGGCGTATCTTATCAGGCTCAGGCCCCAGCAGCAAGGTCCCTTTGTGTTTCTCATGAAGAAATAGTTACTATAGATTCCCACCAGGAGACCCAGGGCAGAGTCTACTTTAGATTCTCTCTCTTTCTCCTGCCCCGTCTATCTTTCATCCTTCCCTCACTTTTGCATGCGATCCGCTCTGCCTTTGAAAAACTCTCCAGAGTGACGCGACAAGAGAGAACGGTTTCACAGCTCTCTGTGATAAAGCAAAAAACACTGAGCTGAACCGTGGCTGCCGCCGTTAATCTCACAAGAGAGAAGTGACCAGACAAAAACAGAGAGGGTGGGATATTTCACGCCAAAAAAGAAGAAACACAACAAAATGCATGTTTAAAAATTATTCTGTAAACTTTTTTGGTTCTTGAGGTATAAATGATTCATTGCCGGATGCTCTCGGGACAATAAAAGATGATAGGGTTATTATCCCGGCAGATGGAAACTGTATATGGAAAATTATATTGCTCGGCGTGCTCGTTTTACAGTGAGGGTCTTGGAAATGTCGCTCTTCAGATTGTGAATTGTTTTATTTAGACATTCTGCTATTGAGCATGCTTCTGTTTTCTCACGTTATACAAAAGTTTGCATTACATTTGGCTGCATCGCTCAAGCTGCATTAACACATGTTCAAACCCAGTAATTGTGTTAATAGTGCAAAATATACAATACCAATCTCAACTGTATGTCTACACCTTACAATTCTGATTATTCTCTAGTGCTGTATAACTGGTAATGTAGATTATTTCTGCACTACAAAAATAAATGTGAAGAGGAACTGTCCTAAGATTATATGTATTTAAAAATCATTTGAATGTTTTAAACAGTCACATTCTACTCAAAGAATAACGAAAAGAACTCCAAAGGATATGTGAGGCTTTTTTTAATAAGAAAAGAACATAACAAACTTTAAGAACATACCATGAAACAATCAACCAAATAAAGCAATATATATATATTAAGACACTTATCTTCTAAGCCCAATGGCCAAAAAGCTGGGTTTAAATAAACGAAACAGTACAAGAACATCGATTCTGACCTGCTTTCCTACAAATTTCAAAAGCACTTGCAAGAAATTTGTAAATGACATGATGGCTTGAGACAACGTTTTTATTATTCACATGGCTTTGATGTGTCTCTGAGGGTGATTTTGAAATGACGAGATCTTGCAAAAATACATCATGGCAAGTTCAATGGGGTCTGTATGATTTTCTGATAAAAGGCTGGTTACAAAGCATTGTTGTAACAAAACGATCTCACCCCTCCCCAGCAGTGAAGAACAGAGAGGTCACTAGTGCAAGTATTGTATGGAAATGGCCCTTACAGTGCATTGATCTTACTAACAGCTTCAGCTGAGCTGAGCAGACCGTGAGGCACACTGGAGACATCTTCGACCTCTTTGTCATGCGTGTTATTGCCAGTATTTCTAAAAGAGGGAAATAGTTGGATTTACCACAGTTTTATCCATCCTTTTATCGCTATTTAGACTTAACACAAAACTCTTCAGAATATACAAAATGACTTCATGGCCAAGAGTAAAAAAGTAATTTCTTCTGCTTCTCTACAGGGACAAGCATCATGATGCACACTCTCCATACACGTACACCGTATGTTAGTGCACTTCAGCTGAACATGCGTTATGCTGTAACACAAAACAGGAGAGTTTCCCTGTAACACAGTAACACCTGCTCACAGCAGTAACCTGAACTCAAACGCTTCCGCAATCACGCTCACGTCCTCTTATTATCACATTGTTAACGTAACTTCACGACACAAAATCATACGAGATATATTAAATTCTTCCCTTCATAAATAAATGCCTGACTCCAGCTTCCCCGAAACAGTATATACATGTGGCATCATTTGTATACATCTTCTGTGTTACATCCGAAACCTGAACGTTCAGTTCCTAAACATACGTTAATTAAATTAGCTTCTGGAAATAAAAAGCTTCAGCACTTTTCTCAGCACACTCTTAAAAATAACGGACCTTCATCGTCCATGAAATCCTTCGAGAATCTTCTCACTGAGAACTGTTCACTCGAAGGTTCTTTGAGCAGCCAAAAAATGGTTCTTCTGTGGCACCGCTGTGAAAACCCCCTTTATTTTTAAGAGTGCTGGAACCGAAGCTTAGCTATCAATGGCAAAGCAAGTTCTGTGTTGAAGATGCAAGAGTCCTGCCTTTAAGAGTTTGTAGTGTTCAAATGGCTGTTAAACACATTAGGATGCATTGAGGACAGACCTGCTGTAGAGGGTCTGGTAGTACGCACCAGAGTCAATGGCGGATGGACCTGCGCTGTCATAGATCTGTTTGGTGGCCACCGGAGAGGTGGTGGTGTAGCTGTTGTACGCCATCACCTGGTCCTGATACGACTTGAGGTCCATCTTCTGCTCGTTGGACATGAGGTTGGTGATGGAGAACGGATGGTTGAAGTTGTAGTGGGGGTCCATGGACTTCAGTGGGTCGTTCTGCAGATCCAGGTGCTGCATGGGGCTGGCCAGCAGATGAGGGCTGCCTCCCATTCCCTGAGAGTGCAGGTGTGAGCCGGATGGGGTCATGGAGGAGGACACCGAAGACGGGATTGGCACTGGCGAGCTGTGCGAAAGGCTGGGGGCCTGAGACGGGCAATCCAGCTGCACCAGGCTCCTCTGCTGCTCCTCCGAAGCGTGGGAGCTGTCCGAATGGGCAGAGTCGGCCCCTTCGGAGCCGGTGGCGGGACTGTGCTCTTCTTGAATCCCCTCACCGCTGTGGCTTCCCTTGCTGCCCTCCTGAGATTTTGCCGAGCTCTTTTTCCCAGATTTCTCCTCCAGCTTGAAGCGCTTCTGGCGACGCAGATAGCAGCCGTTCTCAAACATGTTCCCGGAATTGGGATGGAGCGCCCAGTAGGAGCCCTTGCCGGGCTTGTCGGGGGAACGCGCCACTTTGACGAAGCAATCGTTGAAGGACAGAGAGTGGCGGATGGAGTTCTGCCAGCGCTGCTGGTTCTCGCGGTAGTACGGGAACAGATCCATGATCCACTGGTAGATTTCGTTGAGCGTCAGCATCTTGCTGTTGGACTGCTGGATGGCCATCGTGATGAGAGATATGTAGGAGTATGGTGGCTTGGCGTGGGTCAGCGAGCGACGGTAGGGCTTTGGCATCTCCTTAGTCCGGTTGAGAGAGGTAGGAGAGGGGTAGCTGATCTGGGACATTGGTGGCATGCTTTGGTAATGCGAGAGGGGACCCAGGGAGGACGCAGAAGAGCCTAGCTGGGTCAGAGGACTAGGGTTCAGAGAGGAGCCGACAGGGGACAGGCTCATGTGGTTGGGGCCTCCACCCATACTGCTCAAAGGGCTGCTGTTGAGACCTGCGCTGGGATAGCCCATATTCATGCTGGATGTGGAACAGGCTGAGTTCAGATTTATGTAGCTGTTCAAGCTGCTCACTGAGTTCATGGCGCTCTGAGAGGAGTACATCTGAAAGAGAAAAACCACAGGACATTAATGTTTGTCGTCAACTCACAAGCAAGTAAAGACTAATAATTTATAAACACACAAAATTATTTCACCTAGGCTTTTAAAAAAAAATACATTTATTATATAGCACTTAATTTCGTTTAAAACGCATTATTATTTAAACTGACATCATGGGTCCATGTTTTTTAAACTCCTCAGATTAATTAGAAAGAATATCAAAAATCGAATTAAACTAAAAATAACAAGTCTCGCGCAGTGTTTGCGTCAGAAATAACAGTAAACGCAAACGCGCAAATCCAGAATGGAGAAGAACATTTAAAGTTAGCGCTGCTTTATAAATGAACTAAGGCCTACATGTTTAATTGAATTCACAAAGAAAGATTTCTGTCGGATCTACCAATATGTAAAAATGCCACACAAGACTCTAACGTGAAATTTATATCGAAATTTAATCGAAAGCTAAATGTCGACACTTAAATATAATATATTAATAAAGTATGATTAATACTTGGAAATATAACAATATGTCTATATATATAGGCCTATATATATATATATATATATTTATCGCGCAACCATTTAAATGTAATATTTAAAGGTTACTTTGCAATATTTAAATGTTACTTTTATGTATCTATCTATTACATATATAGGGAACACATGTTATTATCTAAAAGAAATAATTTTAAAGACTTTCTCGAACTTACCTCACTTGCCTCGCTGTAGAAAGCATTCCATTCTGGAATTTCATGAGATTCCATCTTCACGGAGCTCAACATCCCCAAATAAAGTTGTAACTGGTAAGAAACGCGATATTGACAGAAGACTAAACGTATATTAATTAAAAAAAATTGTTTACAGGGTTTCTAAAAAAAACAAGGTCCTTCGAAACGGCGCACTTCGTAATTCCACGCAATATTACAGCATGAACTGTAACAAAAAGTTTCAAAAAATGAAGCTCTTCTGTGCTCTTCAGTTCCGTGGATCAGTGAGTTGCTTTCTCATGATAAGTTGACTTGGTTCACTCAGTTTTTCTGCGTGGCAGGACCCGTAAACATTTTCAAGTAATCCTGAGAAGTCCAGAGTGAAGCTGTCGTGGAGGCGGCGGCAGGTCTCTGTGGTGAGTAATGTAGGAAAGCCTCACCTCAGGCTTTAAACAGGCGCAGGTGAGGGACCGCCCAAAAGGCCCCGGGACACAGGAAGACGTCCCTAAAGGACTCCCCTGCCCCCTGCTGTTCTGTATATTGGCCGGTCGACGCGTCAATCTCAATTGTCATCCCAGACAACTTCAGGCCTACGATGAAAATGAATGGAATTGAATGAAATGGAGAAGGGCCTCTGTTGTAACTTAAATGCAGAAGGCACAAGTCAGGCTGCCCTTATCAAGCTCCACAAAGATGCATTTGCTGTGGAAATGCATTTGTGACAGAAGCGCTTCTGTTGCACCATTGCAGTGTAAAGTTGGCGTTATGTAGGCTAGCTATAGATAGATGAGTGCAAGAGATTGTAAAGTAATTTGGCTTTCCTCTAGTATCATGACCGATGGCATGTGAATAGCATTGCTTTTGATTCATCGTCATCAGTCGATCATTTAAGGCTTCATCTGTCATCAGTGATGTGTTCAGGGTGGCATAAGCTCATCAGGGCTTAAACTCATCACGGCGGGGGTCCACACCAGTAAGCTGAGGTGCACGGTGATTCACTCTCGAGATTTAAAAAAGATGATCTCATGCATCAAACCAGAGAGAGTGCGTTGAACAACTAAAAAGCAAAAAATACAACAAATTCTTTGAAATGCGTTTGCTAAAAATAAAATATGAATATGATGCGACAAAACTGTCTTTCCTCATTTTTCGTTTTAATTTTATATTTCTCTTATTTATTGAGTATTTTATAGTCTTTGAATTATATTTTCTTATTATTTGTTTCAAACCAACCACCATTATTTGCGAGTTTACAGTGGTCAGACGCGCACGTTTTTCTTGGACAAGACTTCTCCTCATCAAATATTAATATGAGCAAAGTTTTCATGGCTTGAAATGACTCGTGAAGCTGCAGCAACACAGATGCGCGACTGTATCTGTGAATACACATCTGTTGTTAGGCGCAGACAGGAACATCACAATGTCAATGCATTTCCTAATGGCTAATGAATGGAGATGTAATTGATCAATTGGCGGGGGGTCGACAGGATTAGGAGAGACCTGACCCCCAAAATGCAACTTTATGGGATGTTCCCACACCCCAATCGTGGCACCAAATGTCTATCTATATGTCATTAGCTAACTAAAATTATTCACAGAATTCCTCCAATTCTTTGCTTTTAATTTTATGATAGCCAGCCGGCATCAGATCAGAATGTTTGCGACTGGATTTTTTTCACTGCATTTGTTCCTTATCCTAAGTCTAGGCCCTAGAGGTGTAAAATGGCCCAAAAAGATGTCTTGCGAACTTGCAAACGTGTCTATCTGGTGCTCGGCACATTTTTCTTCTCAGTAATCCCCGCAGTGTCTTAAGATGGTGTATTGGCGAACACACATCTGAGCATCCTCCTGCTGTCTCAGCGCTTCTCATGCCAATGCAGCGGCGCATCGTTCATTAACACCTCTATAATTGGATAACAATAGTCTTAATGGGTGACGCTAATGGAGGAAGCAGAATATTAGAAACGTGTCTTAAGGCTTTTGAGGTCGTCAAACAGCAGTGAGTCATTAATGATAGTCTCAAACACAGATCGACCTTCGAATAACACGCAGACTTCAGGCAGAAAGAGTGAAAATCTGTTAGAAATAAATGCAAGAAGTAGCATATGTCTCGCAAGAACAATATAAAAAGAGCCCATGAATGCAGGCTATTGCAATGTAATAGTATAGTAGCCTATCCTATATTAACCCGAAAGCCTATAATAGTGCAGGCTACTAGCTACACAATAGCCTATTGTAATATTAATCATAATTATTATTTCTTGTTTGTTTGTTTATTTATGCTGGCCATTTAATTTATTGCTGAAGTTAATTGAGTAGCCTACGTTCCACATCTGACCAATGAGGACCAATAATTAATGTTATAACATATAATATAGGCTATATATATAATATATGTTCGAAAATTCAATAGGAAAGTATATCTGTAGGTTTACACACACTTTGTAATTTTGGACAGGTTCGAAAATTCATGACTATGTTAGAAATGATGTTCTGTTGTGTTACTGAAACATTGCTTTTCGTTTAGCATCAACTTCTGTGTACTAAAGTCTCTTTCTGTTGCGATATTTTGGGAGAATATTTCCATCTGCTGGAGAAAGTTTAGCATTACAGCTATTCAAGTTTGTTTTTATTATTATTATTTAGACACTTGTTTTTCGTTTTTATTTAAATTGTACTAACATTTTTAGTTGTGTGCATTTTGCTGTTTTTCTTTGGTGACTGAAATAATTGAATATTTATAATAGAAAAATTATATTAACCAAGATTAAATAATATATATATATATTTTTAGTAAATAAAAACCAATGTCATTGCAGTGGGTTACAGATTTAATAAAGTTATTTGATTTAACTGCTAACAAACATCACATAACATCCCTGGACAACAAAACCAGTCGTAAGTGTTGATCTTCCGAAATTAAGATTCATGCACGATCTGAAAACTGAACAAATAAGCTTCCCATTGATGTATGCTTTGGATGGATCGGGTAATATTAGACCGAGATACAACTCTATGAAAATCTGGAATATGAGGGTACAGGAAAATATAAATGCTGAGAAAATTACCTTTAAAGTTGTGCAAATGAAGAAATTGACTAAATACCTTCATGGAATATGATCTTTACTTACTATCCTAAGGATTTTTGGCAAAAAAGAAAAATCAATCATTTTGACCCAAACAATGTATCTTTGGCTATTGCTACAAATATACCCCAGCGACTTAAGACTGCTTTTGTGCTCCAGGGTCACATATGTATGACAATACTGTAAATAAACCTACTCTGTTTTTTTAGAAATCATGTCCTTTCCCCTCACAAATGGAGCAGATAAGCAGTGGCTAAAATAGCAAACATGCTCTAACCTTGAACAGTTCTCCAATCTCCAGAACATGTAAAAACACCCCTGTGAGGTTTACACATAATCACACTTTCATAATGATCCATTCAAAGTCCAGTGCAGTTTCACCTTTTATTGGGTCATACTGTTTCCACACAGCACTCTGCAGTTACCCAAGCCAAACACACTACTCACAATAAGTTAGGGAGACTTTGTGGATGTCATACATACGGTGTTTGTTTCACTTCAGACATTTTTGAGACAGGGAGGCGATTGTATTGGGGTGACAGACACAGCTCAGTTTGTGTTTTCTATGTAATGGTCTCATTGTGCACATGTGTGTCTTATATTGGGGCCAATACCAAAAGACATCCTTTTTCAATGTGACATCAATTTCTACATTCTGTTGCAGGTGACTCCACTAACACTAAGACACCATCGTAAACGTTTGCAGTGGGCACAAGACCGTGTGACCTGGACAATGCAGCAGTGTCTACCAACCTGTTCGGGTCACCTTGCACAGAAATGATGGTGGTCAGCGTTGTAGAAGGCGAGGTGAGCGATACGCTGAGGTCAACATGGTTTGCTTTGGTGGAGGAGGTGCAACAGTCAGTGCAAAACAGATTTGGCTATTGTACACGGCTCAGTCACTGCACGTTCTTATATGCGTACCTGAACCCCATAGAGCACATCTGGGACCAGTTGAAGCAGAGACTGGATGATCATACCCCAGCCCCACGTGACCTGGCAGAACTGGGTGTAACACTTGTGGAAGAGTGGAACGGATCGCCACAGAACAACATCATGAGGCTAGTGAGGAGCAGGAGACGTTGCCGTCAGGCTGTCATTTGTCAATTTTTGTTATTTGGGGCTATCCTTGTTATTGTAATAAATATTAAACTAATCAAAATGGTGTTTCTTCTCATACATTATTAGTAATATCAAAGGGAACTTACTTATTCCATTAAAATTCAGAGCAAATAGGAAAAGCACTCATGTAAATAATATTGTGAGTAGTGTATACTGTAAAAATGTGTAGTTAAATCTCTCTTCAAGTCAAAGAAAGTATTGGCAGCAAATGAAAATCTAAATAATATAAAATGCGATCAATTTTATGAAGGTCAAGTAAAACAAGGTAGAGATTAAGTCTGTAATAAATAAACTCACATCAAACTAAGGTCCTACTGCAAGAAACAACTATACATCACTACTGAACAGCAGATATAATGAACACAGAAATAGGGCTTGTGAAAAGTCAAATTTAATTTAAATACAATTTAAGCTGTAACATAAATGCCGATTAATCAAAGGTTTTACAGAACAGTACTTGTGCATTTATATATTTAGTCATATATTTTCCAATGTCATAAAACAAGACTGAAGACGTCAAAACAATATGGAGAACCAAACGTACAGCGGCACCAAAAATATCTGGAAGAGTCCAAATACGTTTGGGGGTCACTGTATAACAAGACTACATGTCTACTAATAGATGCTGGCTCTTTTGAATCTTTTACATTAAAACAACTGTCATAAAGCAATCTGGACCATGTGTAAAAAAAACAAAGAGCGGATCTGTCGTCATATTAAACTAGTCATCGCCTCCAAGGATTTAAAAGCCAATGGGTTACAATAGAAAACATAGTGATCTGCTTACTTGTAATAAAAATCTATTGTGTGTATACCCATAAAGGTTTAAATATAAGTTCCCAATGTAAAACATTCCCCATATCCGTCCTTGTTATCTGACGAAAGCCACAAAACCATTTTACCACAAAAATATATGTTATAGCATCATATGATACGACAATAGTCAGCATGTCTATCTTTGGTTTTCTATTCATTCAAAGACTTAGTGGTACATAAAGCAACATAGTATCAAATCTAGAGATTGCACATCTATAACCATTGAAAGGGATAATTCTTGTACAATCTACACGGAGTAAAAAACATAAAGATATCTAATATACATGCTGTATCAAGAAGCGATCTGAAGGAAGGGCTTTTAGCACTTAGTAATATTCCTGGACTATTTAACAGTTTTATGCAGCATAGACGACAGCAAAAACAAGAGTGGGCCTGTAGTCGGTGCAGTTTTGTGATTGTAAAGGAAGCTGCGTTTCCAAACAAGCTTCCCGCTGTACAATCTGCATCTGTCTGGTGGTTTGAAGCACATTCTGGGAAATCACCCCAACGGATCTCTGAAATGTGTGTGTGTGTGTGTTTTTCTCTTCTCGTAGTTGATGCAACACCTGGTTTTGGTTTGCAGACTTAAAAGTTCTGAAAGCGCTGTAGAAGAATCAACGCGGGCCAACAAATCTGAAATAAGTGCCGGAGGGTTTAATACGTGGGCATCTCTAAAGAGAAAAATGGCTGTGTTCTCCGTCGCCTCACCCGGAAGTGAGACGGTGGAGGGAAGGAAGAGGAGGAGGGTGGGGGAAGACAGCGAAAGGCAAGAGGGGGCCTGGGTAGATGGAGGAAGAGGACCTGCCCGCCAGCAGCCGTCTCTTCAGTGCTGTGGGCCACACGAACCAGCGGCCATCTTTAGGGCTCAGGGTCGCAGCTCCCTCGGAGTGAGGTTTGAGTTCTGTTGGGGAGACAATAAGGTTTTTCATTATATATACATCATAAAAAAATTAAATAGGCACACATAATGTAATTCAAAAGCATCTTATGCTCACCAAGGCTGCATTTATTTTATTAGTAACATCAGTAATATTAATACAACTATGTAATCTACTCCTGGGAAGCAAAGCTGAATTTTTAGCATCATTACTCTATTCTTTAGTGTCACATGAGCCTTCAGAAACTATTGTACTATGCTGATTTGCTGCATCTCTTATTTTTTTAAACAATGTTGGGCTGATTCATTTTTTTTTTTATGAACAGAAAGTTCTTGATAACCTATAAAGGACAATATTGCTTATATGCATCTTTTCTGAATAAAAGCACGTTTTCAAACCTGCTGCTGGCCGTTAGGGGTCTCTTTCCTTTTTCACCTTCACATCGCCCGCCAGGATCGTAGAGATCTCGCCTTGCATGAAGGCCCACGGCACATTGGAGCCCACGAGAGGGCACTTCTCCCCACTGGGGCAGTACACCTCATTCCCTGAGCCCTGTCTGCAGATGAAGTCCCGAGTGCAAGGGAAGCAGAACTTGTGCCCGGCCACCGACGGACACTGGACGAAGTGTGTGTCCTCCAGGCGTTCGTGGCAGATGGTGCAGCACAGAGGAGCGCCTCCTCCTCCTCCAGCTCCTCCAGAGCCTTCTCCTCCCATGACGGCGCTCTGGTCAGCGAGGGATGCGGTAACGGTCGTGGTCGGTCCTCCCGTGCTACTTCCCGCCGATGGCTCTCCGTTGCGTGACGCCAGCCTCCGCTGACCGCCCGCGGGTGAAGGGCTTGCGCTATTCTGCCGCCCTACGTTGGCTGAGTGGGCACCGCTGCTGCTGCCCGGGGCATCTTTAGAGGACTGGGTGGCCGTGCCGACGTTGTCAGCCACACTCATGAGCGCAGAGATGGGCGACGGGTCACTTCCATGCGCCCCCATGCCCTCAGGAGGCTGCCCCACGCTGGCTAGTGAGGCTGCTGGCATATGGCCGGGCAATCCGGGATACAAGCCATGCGGCCAGTGCTGGCGCATCTCCTCTGAGGACATCCTCTCGGCTCCATCCGGTTCGGGTGAGGGTTTGCGCCTGCGCACTCTTGGCTGTGTGGGACGGCCGATGTGGCAGAGGGCGCTGGGTAACATGGAGCAGCTGGGGTCCAGATAAGGCTGTGGGAGGGTTTCTGGGGACAGCGCGTCTTTGAACGCCCGCACTCCATCACTGAGCAGCTCCGACAGGAGGCGCCAGTCGCCAGTGCCATGCTTTTTCTCATACTCCACGTACTTGTACCCCGAGTTAATCACCTTTCCTGTGTCTTTCTGAGAGTCGTGGAACATCTGCTTGACCAGCGATAAGATGCTGGGGAACACGTTGCCGGATCCACAGGGATACTCGATGAAGACCTTCAGCTCAAACTCTGCCATCAGCTTGGCGTCAAAAGCGAACACTCTTCCCACCAGGCCGTGGTCTTTCTTAAAGCGCACGTTGAATGGGGTGCAGCTGGAAAGGCCGTGCAAGGCCTCGCGCATGTGTTTGGGGCGTCCAGCCCAGTCTTCTGCACGGTTCCGGACGCTTTCGGAAAGCTCCGCAAGGGCTTCTGCGTTCCTCTGCTTCTCCTTAAGCTCCTTTTCGAATTCCGGGCTCATGAAGGACGCAACACCCACATTCATCCCCATGCCTATGGCCTGTCTTTTGCTGAGCTCGTTTAACATGGGGGCAGAAATGGTCAATGGGGCACCTCCGGCTCGGGCGTTCAGACCAGGCATAGCAGTCAGCAGGCCATGAGGAGCTCCGACGAGCCCTTGCGCCATTAAATTGGGTGGCACAGCCCCCACTAAAGTCCTCCTGGCAGTAGGACTCTGTCTACTAACCTCAGGCGGACCTCCATCTTCCAGTCTGGGCAGCCCGTTGGGCAGCCTGGCAGACACGTATTCTCCTCTTCCCCGTTCGTATCGCTCGGAGGGCGGTCTGCCTGTGTCCATAGGACCCTCCTTACCAGCGGGAGCGTGTTTACCGCCGGGCTGCGGGCCTGGAGATCTGCCGTCCTGCATCACATGTGTTCGCTTGAGCTGCCGCGCCGCGTCGATGAGCAGCTCTATTCTATCCGCGCCCTCGTAGTTCACACAGCCTCTGCACACTGCCTCGCTGAAGTCCCAAATCATGGCCCACGGCATCTTTGGCAGGTCGCAAAGGTAGCACCATTGCCGCCTGGAAGATGCCTGCGAGGAAGAGGACATATTTGATAGGCCCTCGCGATCTTGCGTTCTCAAATCCACCGTGAATCCCTTCCACAGCCAGCCTCCGAACGCTTGAGATCGATTATATCCTCGTTACGGACGCGTATATGCAACTCCGTTGGATTTTGTGTCATTCAGAATCGAGGTGTTTGATGTTTCTGCCAAGTCGTCTGGGCCGCAGAGTTTCTCCTGGAAGACGTTCCGACAGTTACGCAACACTGACCCGTGGAATTGTGGGAAGTGTAGTTTTGGACAGCCGAGCGCGCTATTTCCTCGTAGTGCTTCTGCCAAATCAATGTACTGGATTTTATTTATTTATTTATTTATATTAAATAAAACTATGATATTTGTAAAAGAGAGAAATTGGACATCAGATTATTTTTTTTCTTTCTTTTTTTAATTGGGAGGCTCGCAATATAGATGTAAAATGACTTATTTGTCTATGTTTTTTACGGAAATAGGACGTATTTATGTTATTCACAGTTTTATCTTATTTCATTAGAATATATGTCATATCATTTAATTAGATTTATCGGACTATAATGACTTATACTGCTTCGATTATTTTGTTATTGTTATTTTTTGACTATGGAACGACATTGTAATGCCTATTTAAATAAAACTAAAATGTTCAGCTTTATTAAATATTGAATGTGAATAACTGTTCCTGCAAAAAGTTATTAGACTGCAACGTTTTACAACTAGGTAACGTCACTTCCGCTATTCACAACCGCTTGTTTCAAAAACTTCCGGTGTTACATTACAGAAGTGACGTTCCGTGTAGCAGTAGCAAGCGGTGTTTTTCTGTGTGTATAACAGTTTAATTCTGTTTATAACTATATAGACTCGCGATACTTGATCACGAGGCTTAACGTTACCATCTCTGAAACGCTCAATTTACACAAGAAACGTCTCGTTTCTTGTTATTTTATTTGACGAAGCGTTTGGAATGCTAAGTGAAAACAGTGCAACTCACTTTTTAAATCGTAAACAGGAAATGAAATCACACAACAGTATATGCAAATATACCGAGTGAATAAATAATTTTACATCATAAACAATCACTTACAGTACAGCTTTCTGGTATTCTAATAACAACATTTAAAAACTAAAACCTTGTGATTGTAACTTATAAAGCTGATTGTTCTTTAATATTTGGTGGAGGTGACTGTGGACCAAGATCCTGTCTGTCTGATCCATATTTATCCTCCAGGGCAGAGGATGGCCGGTCTGTATTTGTTTCTTCTGCAGATTTGCGGCAATGCTTACTAACTCTGTACAAGCCTTGAAGGAGGAAGAGCACAGAGAGGATGCTGTAGTAACCTCCATATACAAGAAACTGTAACAGACGAAAAACAAAACAAACGTCACACATTTAAACTAAATATCTGCATCAAATACATTTTTTATTAACAAAAAGATTTTGTATTATATTGTGTACAGTCTCCATAATCTTTATCCTTAAGTTCAGTGTAGTGAGCGCTTACCTGTGTCGCAATGTCCAGTCCCAGGGCTGAATTATCCACCACAACAGCAGTAAGGATAGTTTGAAGTGTTAGAGCAACAAAAGTGTTAATGCCAAACGTTAAAGCGTAACATTCCATAGAGAGGTTAACTGCTATCTGAAACCTTGCAACAAAAAGTGGAAAACGTTAAGAGTTAAAGAAAAAATACATGCATTCTTTTTCTTTTTGACTAACTTACATTGTGATTGTGATGAGGAACATGTATGACGCTTTGAAGATAGCGTAGCCTGCATAGCACAGCCAGATATTGTTGGTGAGGCCCATGAGAAAGACACACCCTGCACCTACAGCAGAGAAAACCCCCAGCGAGAGCTCACCCCACACCCCCCACTGCACTCTGATATAACCCACTGAGAAAGCTGCCGCTGCACCTGAAAGAGGCAATCACAATAAGGGAGATGTCAAATCTGCGAACAAAGAAGAGGCACGGCACAGGGCAACAATTAAATTGGGGAAATGCATTTAGAGCGCATTTTTATTCTGCATGGCACTCAGAACTCATTTATGTTGCCTTTGTCGAATGTTCTTGTCAAGGCATCAAAACTGAGAGACAATCTTTTCTGCTGTAATTAAAGTGACTACTAACCAAACCCCTACTGGTGTAATTGCTTAAATTATCTTCCCCCACACATACTGGGCTGCTGAATTCCTATGCAAACTGCATAACAATTAAGCGTTAACAGTCTTCTGAACAATGCATATTATGATTCAGTGTGGATAAAGCATTGGTCTCTGCAGGATTGGTTCGGCTAGGCGTATTCTTGATATCTTAAAGATAATGGATTTATTGGACTTTTGATATTGTTTATGGTTAATGAAGTCTTTAAGTTTCAGATACACTCTTTTTTTATTGGCCTCTCAGTGAGGAACCTTTAACATCTGTGAAAACTTTCCATTCCGCACCGGTTCTTTTTTGTGTAAACTTTTAAGGGGATAGTTCACCATTAACTCGCCCTCATGTTGTATATCTTTAATTGACATATCTGTAGTATCTTTTTCAGTACAGTTATTGGCTATCATCAACTGTTTGGTGTTCAAAATTCTTAGAAATTCTTCTTTTGTGCTCAGCAGAAGTAACTCATGTTCTGAAAGGGGGTTTTTGTAGTGATGCCATAGAAGAGATTTGGGGTTCCTCAAAGAACTTTTTTTTTTAATGAAACAATGGTAAGGTTCCAAAGATATTAGACTCTTCATGGAACCAGAGGCCAATAAAACACTTTATTTATATTAATTATATGTTTTTCATACTAAGAAAAAAGTTTGTATTTTTTAAACAATGTTCTACAGAAAGGTTATGGGGAACCCAAAATAATTATTTTATTGCATCACTGTGAAAACGCCCTTTTTGAAACATTATTGTTATTATTTTTTACCTTTAGGCATATTCTGATATCTTTCAATATAACAATAAAGGATTTATTACACTTTTGATATTGTTTATGGATAATAAAGTCTGGAGTCTCAGATACTCTTAAAAGTGAAGTCTTTTTCTTCTAAATGTTTCCTTATTAGCATATGATTCAGTGAAGAACCCACAAAATGTCTTTATTGTGGAATAAAGTTTCCCTCAAAAAATAAAATAAATAAATAAATAATATATATATATATATATACACACATATATATATTTATTTTTTGTCATCATCTACTCAACCACATTTTCCCCACATACATGGAAATCAATGGCTACCAGCAACTTCGGTTTGGTTCCCAACATTTTTTAGAAATATCTCTTTTTGTGTGAAATAGAATTTAAACTCAATTTCTAAAAGGGTTTTTTTGTTTTGATTAAAGAAAATTGTTTTGAGATTGGAACAATGCAAATTTTCCATTGATGTTATATTTATGGATGCAAATGCCAAAAAAATGTAATGAATAAAATTAAAATAAATAATTGTGTAAATCATTAACATATTTTTATTCTAAGAATGTTTTACTGAAAGGTACCGGGAAACCAAAATGGTTCTTCTATTGCATCGTTACCTTAAATATTTCAACTTTTATTTTTACCTACTAAAATACTCCACAAGATGCCTCACCTACAAGTGTGCAGACCGCCTCTACTCCTCCGTTATACACAGAGGATGTACTGGAGGGCTCAATGTGATCCCACATCAGTTGGACATAGTTAAAGACCTGTCCATATCCAGCTGTAGCCAAAGACCACCAGAGGGACCACTGCACCAGCCTTCTGGAGGAGTAGGACTCCTTGAGACTCTCCCACATTTGTCTTCCAGAGGTTTTAATGTTCTCCCAATCACAGCATGCTGCTGTAGCCTGGTTTCCTAGCTCTGTTTCTCCCTTAAATGCATCTGTAACCTCATTCAGTGTGTCCGTAGACACCTCCACCTTCTTCTTAAAAAACATTCCTTGTTGAGGCATTGGCAGGCACCAAGAAACACAGAAAGCCACTGACATTATACCCAGAGTAATAGTGTTGACATGGAAGTAGCTTGTGTCAGCTAGTGAAATTAATAGCTGTCCTAATGTGGCTCCAAAGGTATATCCCATCAACATGGCACTGCGTACATAGCCTGTGGCCCGTTGGTAGCGTTCGGGAGGAATGACGCTGTAGATATATGAAAAATAGGCCACTTCGGTGGAGGTCACCATAGCAAAGTTAAACTGTAGGTAGGTCAGAGCAGCTAAACTAGTAGCAAAGCACAGAATGATGTAATTTGTGACAAGAAATAGACCTTGGGTTACAATTAGAGGTTTGTATCTAAGCAAGTCTGTCAATAGGAAGATTGGGCAGAGCACGGCCAGATATGAGTACGTCCAGATCGGGAACAGATAGTTTGTTACCTGGATAAGTGGAAAGAAGATTGTTTTTGGTCATTTGAATAAGAAACAGAAGGAAATGTTTAGGTAAATGATTTCAAATCAGTGTGGCTACTTTAAGGTATATTGTGTAAGAGATAAGACTCTCAAGGCACGTGCAGCATGAGCGTGGCGTCACTATTGTAGTAATCAATGGAGGAAGTTAATGCGCTTAACCAATATTTTGACTAGTTTTATTTAAATTATAAGATCCTGAGGTTTTAGAACCGATAATATGATTCACCCCAGAGAAAGGTTTGAGTAAGGTAATATGTTTTCGATGGCACTTACTATAATACAAGCTAACAAAATCCAGTCAACACAGACATTCTTTGGGATTTCTTAATGATGTAAACTCTACTGTGTGTCCTTGTTTCCCACTATTTTATTATATCTGTCAGAGCCCTTAAACAATATTGTTGAAAATAAAACAAAGCAAAACCCAACACTCACCACTTCCTCAGAGATGTTTTTGGGTCCCACCAGGTAAGGAGTCAGGAAAGGCTCTGCCGGTCTGCAGTTGGCAAAGAAACCATAAAGAGAGAGCAAGACGGTGGGGAAGACCCAGTCTGAGCTCTTCATTTTCTTCCAAAAATTCATTCTTATCTGCCTGTCTGTATTTTCACAACCAAAAAATGATGTCTCATTTTAGGTCCAGTAGCTGTTGGTCTGGTGTATCTGTTGGTGTTTTTTCTGTCCAGTGTAAAATAAGCCAAGTCCAGTCCCTGACTTCAACATGGAGCTGTAGAAGGTGGGGAAATGAATATATTTATGATGGAGACTTTGATCTGTGTGCATGTAGGCCCTAATTGGTGTGTGGAAATGTGTGTGTGCTTATGTTTATGGAAAAAAACTAAATGTATAACTGAATAACTTCTTACTATACATATTACTTCAAAGCAGCTACAAATAAATAAGCAAACTACAGATATGTCTTACAGAAAAAATAAGGCACTTTACTAATCTGCAGTGTGCACTAAACTTTTTCAATTTCTTTACATTTTTCTAAATGTTTTTTTTAATAAATTAATATGAAAAATGAGCAATCCCAGATAGCACACATACGTCTGCAAGATGTCTGTTAAACATCTCTTGATCTGGAAAGCATCTGCTGACTACAAACGTCTGGCAGACGTCTTACAGATGTCAGTTTTATATACATTC
>JAUMHR010000075.1:2336593-2351396 GCA_032361145.1 Enteromius fasciolatus | reverse complement strand
ACAACCTATTAGTTCCACAGTAACTTCTTATTAGTTATGCAGTAAGTAAGAAACAGTATTCTAAAGTGTTACCGAAAGTTCATAACCATAACAATATTTGATTACCATAAAGAAGTAACAATACTATTTTTTTACTCTTTAATTACAGTTCTCTTATCTGAGTCGGTCTTTGTTAATTTCTTCATATTTAAATGTTAAAACATCAAGCTTTCCTTTTGCCAGAAAACTGCAGGGAGCTGTTAAAGCTTCTCTTCGCTTGGCAAGCGCTGGTTTATAAGTGCTTCTCAAGTATGGAAAGGTGGTTGGTGCGTGGTGCGTTCCCAAATGCACGTTAAATGACCCAAACTCAAAGCTGATGCAGAGGTGGGTTCATGCGGAGCAGCATTTACTGTGACCTCCAAACTCTCAAAAGTGTACTTGAGGGGTTGAGTTAGCGCCATTCTCGCGAGAGCGCAGTTTTGCAGAAACACCCCCCCACGAGAATGGTTTTCCGTCTTGTTTTTAAGTGTGCTAGATTTGAAATGTAAACGCCCCAATTAGTGCTTGTGCAGGCGGCTGCCCCATTCGCCCATACCTAATGCCACTCTGAGATGTGGCAAACACCGGCACGTCACGAGCTGCTCATGTGTAAACAAACACACTGCTGCGTATATTCACTTTGCATTAATATGATGCTGGTTGCATTTTGATAACAAATTAATGTTTTGGGGTTTTTTTTGGCTCAGAAGCACAGTCCCCCTCAGATTTCAGAGCCAAGTGCATTTGAATAATTACAAGTTCTAGAGACTATCCAATATCACAATTTGCATGAAGGACGACTAAAGTTGAAAAAGTATCTCATCGAGGGCACCGAGTGAGCCTCTTAAAAATCCTCATTCGCAGAGAAATAGCCTGAAGTTCACTCTCGAGAACAACATGTAACATTTATATAAAAGATCAGACTGACAGAAAATGAGAAATGCACACGGCTTCAGACTGAATACATTAGCGCAGACGTGTGAAGAGCAGCGATAGCATGACTTCCTTTTAACTCCAAACACAGTTGTGAAGTTCCAGCGACGAATGATCTTTCATTCAAAATACGTATGCGTGCATGCAGTATCACTCACCGTCTGTCAGATCCTGACAGTGTGACGCCTTCCTCTCTCTGTCCTCGCTGCAAACAGAGACACTATCATTATCATGCTGTACAGAGCAATGCTGGCCGTGTTCCAGTCACCTCACAGAGCCTCTCAGGGGCCATGACTATAATGCACTCATCTAATAAGAGCTCAAAATAGTAAATGACTGAAGGCTTTTGGCGACAAAGCCCATTAGGACTGTCCATGTTTGAGACGGGTCCCACACACAGCAAACTGAGCATATTTACATGCTTGTAGATGAAGCTATCGCTCTAATATGATAGAATGTGGTCCAAGTTTGATTTGAATTTCTCATCCTCTAACAGATGGATGAGTGCTTAACAGCCTTTAGCTCCGCTGCTCTGAGCGAGTATCTCTAAGTGTGTCGCAGTTAGCGTGTTGCTGTTGGATACCTGATTAGGTTGCTGGAGATGGAGTAGTCTAGAAAGCCCTCCAGGTCTGCCAATCCCAGACTAGAAGCGCTGCTGTTCCCATTTCTGAAACACACACACATGCACATAAGCATATATATATGTACACATACACTACCAGTCAAAGATTTGGAATAATTATGACTTTTTAGTTTTGGAATGCCTGTTATACACCTCAAAGTGGCATTGATTTGATTAAAATACATGTAAAACAATGCATATTATACATCTCCTGTGACGCAAAGCTGAAATTCAGCATCGTTACTCCAGACCTCAGTGTCATACGATCCTTCAGGAATCTATCTAGCACGCTGTGCAGTTACTACCGGTTACTAACAATGTTTATTTGTAATGATAAATATTTTTGTGGAAATCATGATAATTTTTTTTTTCAGAACTCTAAAGAACAAAATTTATTGTAAAAATTAAATTAAAAAATATCTTTTGGTCAACTTAGTGCAGCGTTTCTCAATCCCAGTCCTCGCGCTCCACTGCTCTGCACATTTTGTGTTTCTCTTGTTTTACTTGAACGCATGCGCTCTGCGAAGTGGACATCACATGATATTCCGCCATGGTTCAAAGTGCATTTAAGTGTGCCAGATTTAAATTGTATTTGTATTTATTTATTTACAGCACAAATCCGTAAATGAATGTTCAGAAGTGAAGTGAACTTTAACGGATTTCCCCTGCTTAGGGAGCAGGGAGCAACGAACACTGTGTAGGGACCATGTCGATCTAAACACATGCTGCCTCCTCGGAAATTCATACTTACGAGTTGACAAGTCGTTATTACGACATCGGGTGCGTTCAAATCACTTTTGGAAAAGATGGCAATTTAACTTTCTACATAAAATTCAACTATTTTTTCAATTCTATATCCACAATATATTACATGAAGAATGTTCATCATTGTGTTTTTCAACACAATGCAAACTAAATAATTAATATTCTATTATAATTATACAATAATATAATAATTTGTATGTCAAAATTACATAGTTTTATTGTACATTCCAAAAAAATATCATTTTATTCATTTCAACACCTTTACAGACGCTGCATATCTTTAGTCTTTGGCTGCATCCATTGCATCCGACACATTTTTTCACTGACATGCCTTCAACTCGGAAACTCGTAGCTTAAAAAAAATTTCAACGACTTTGTAAATACGATGTATCCGACATGAACACACCAACAGTTCATGCACGGAGCTCTATTCTAACAAGCTGATTATCAGAATCACGTGCGCTAACAAAGAGAGACATGCAAAATATGCAGAGCGGTGGAGCGCGAGGACTGGGATTAAGAACCACTGATTTAATGCATCCTTGATAAATAAAAGTATTTTTTAGTAGTTTAGCAGTGGTTTTTCTTAAAGCTTACCTAAAGCTGGAATGGCACTATATCTGTACTGTAAATGGTTTTAAAGGGTTACTCCACTTACCCCAATGTAGTTCCAAACCTGTAAAATCTTCATTCGTCTTTCGAACACAATTTAAGATATTTTGGATGAAACTGGGAGGCTTGTGACGGTCCCATTAACTGGGAAGTACCGTAAGTTACACTGTCAAGGTCCAAAAAAGTATGAAATACATCGTCAGAATACTTCATCTGCCATCAGTGGTTTAACCGTAACGTTATGAAGAATACTTTTTCTACAGAAACAAAACCAAACAACAACAAAAAAAGACTTATTTAAAAATTCGTCACCGTAGTGCCATTTTAGGTAGATTTCAGCGTACCTGTGACTGACACAGAACAGCATACACAGTTTGCATCCAACGGATACTCTCCAAAAAGCTGCTACGTTACAGTGCTGAATTAAGTCGTTATTTCGGTTTTCTTTCCATACAAAAAGGATTCTCATAACTTCATGATATTACAGTTGAACCACTGACTATTATAAATGAAATGAATATAAACTATAATAATGATGTCTTTCACACCTTTCTGGGCCTTGACAGTGTCATTTACTTGACAATCAATGGAACAGTCACAAGCCTTGATCCAAAATATCTTAAATTGTGTTTATATATGTATAAAAATACTTTAAGACAGGTTTGGAACATCACGGGGGTAAGTAATTAATGAGAAAATTCTCATTTTGGGGTAAATTAACCCTTTAGAACTGATAATAATCAAAAGTGTTTTTTTTCGTGCAGCAAATCAGCTGATTCCTGAAGGATCATGTGACACTGAAGACTGGAGTAATGATGCTGAGAATTCAGTATTATATCACAGGGGTATATATATATATATATATATAACTATGTAAATATATTGAAATAGAAAACAGTTCTTTTAAAGTATAATAATGTTCCACAATATAATTTTTTTACTGATCACATAAATGCAGCCTTGGCTTCTTTCTGCAATATTAAAAAGTCTTTATTTTTCCAGATTTTGACTGGTGCGAAATCTCTTTCTCTGCTTTCTTTTGCTTGATCTGTAAGAGTGTGAACAATGCAGAAGCTACTAATTTTGTCAGCGATGATCACTAAGCCGTGGACAGCAGCGGGGCTTGGAGTAGAGCGAGTAGGCATGAACATTGGCATGAGATTCATTAGCATGGGCATCACCGGCAGCTCACTGCCAGCTGATGAACGTGAGCCACCTGTGCTCGATCCGGCAGCAGCCGGAAGAACAAGCAGAGAGAAACCTTTCCCCCTGACAGGGGGGAAAAGACAATGAAGTGGGGGTTAAAGCCAGATGGAGGCGGATGGCCAGATACCCAGATTAGGGTAAGTGAGGATGGCGTTGAGCTGGTGCAAGTTAGAAAGCGTTGTAAGCGTGGCAGGCTGGGCATGATTCAATCAGCAAGAGGGACTCGCACACCCATTACATCCTTTTCATTTTAGAGTCAACAGGATGTGACAAATGGCACCTGCCTGTCAGAGTGAGGCACATCCTGTCAGGACTATAAGCACTGGCTGTGGAGTCTTTGGGTGAGAGCTCTGCTCCAGACTCCAGTCATGCTGTCAGAGCCGTTTACTCACACAGCTGTGCTGGACTAGACTCGCAAATGGAATCTCTCTCACTTCAGAGAGTTACACTACCTCAGGAACTGGCTTTGAGTGTGTGTGTGTGTATGGAGGGAAATAGTCAGCTGTGAAAACAAATCATTCCTGTTATGCAGAACTTTTTTTGTGCCTCTCTATCACATATGACTTAATATATATTAAATATATATTAAACATATATTAAAATTAGATTTAAATCATTTTAGCTGTATCACAATTAAGTTTATATCAGTGCTGTTTTAGTATTACTGAGATACTAAAATAGTTTTATAATCAGTTCTATAAAGCTTTATTATATGCTTAAACTATAATATTTTGCTTTAGTTTTTTTTATGTTTTTCATTTTCACTTTTATTTAACGTTTAGTAATTTTGTTGTGCTTTTGTCATTTTCACTTATTTATATTTTAAATATATCTTTTTTATTAAAATGTATTTAATTTTAGTTCGAATTAGAACATGAAGTAAATTAAAATTTACTTTTACTTTTTTATATGTATATTTTATTTTAATTAATTCAAAGCTTATTTATTGTCAATGAACATTATTTTAATTTTATTTAACTACAATAACCCTTGTTTATATGAATTGCTTTTCTGATTGGAGTAGATGTTCAAATTATCTCCATATACTTTAATTAACATGAAAAATGCAATTTATTAAGACATATGTCAAGCGGTTTTTTTTCATATTTTTAACTTCTCTGATGAAATTTCAGCCATGATTTCTGGCCAAAATTGCTATTGGTTTGTTTTATGTCCTTAACTTTGCTTCCACTTTTGCAATATTGCATTAACTAAAAAGTTCTTTATGACATTATCTTCCATAAAGTGACATTAAATTTTATGAGGGAAAACAACACTTGGTTATGTATTAGCATATATGTTGGTTAATAAAACACTCAATTTTGTTAAAATTACTACATAATACAATCACGATTTCAAAAGACGGTTAAGAAAAACAACTAAATGACCAAAGCTGATGGCCTCATGTAATCTAACTCTAAACTGGCTATATTTCCACCCTACTCTTCTGTTGGATATCCCTAAATCATTTTCAAGTTCAAATTAATCAAGTTAAGCAGAGCACTACTAAAAGTCTGGTATAAACTATAAATTGCAACCCCAGTATATTCAACTTACAGAGCTCAAATAGTTCTACTTAACTGTTCTACTTAATCTGGCAGGCAGTTTTCTTATATTTATTTTTATATTTGTATGTTCATGTCTCTTTAAGCTATGATGTCTGATTCTGTATGACTGTGTCTGTGTATTTGTGTGCTAGGCAGTAAATTAAGAGCAACGGCTACAGACTTTAAAGACAACACCGTCTGCCTAAGGACTAATCACTCAAGCCACATCACATTTATATCAATTAAGATATGTCAAAACTGTTATATTAGTTATACAGTGAGGTCAAAGTAGGTGGTTTAACTTTTAACAGAGCTCTAATCTAATAAATTGCTTCTTTAAAGATGAGGAAACAGGCTGGCATATGGGTGCTACACCACACTCTGGATGTGCCCAGCACTGTCAAGGATCGCACATGTTTCAAGCACATGTAGCTTAATGAAAAGCCAAATGGACAAGCCACACTGTCCAGCAAGACATGTGGTCTATTGGAAGACTGACCCCTCGCTTAGCTGGATAAAGCTACTGGTGGTCTCCTCCTGGGGGTCGTCTTCAGGGGCAATCTGGGCCCAGCTGCCTGAGCCACTTTCCTCACTGCTAGCGCTGAGAGAGCGTCGCTCCACCTCCACACCTGCAGAGGGCGCTGTGGAGGCCCTGTCTTTGTCACTGCTGAGGGGGGAAAGAGGACACACGGCAAAACTGCAGTGTCACAATGAGCCAATAATTGTAATTTTGTTAACTTTGCCCCATACTGTCCAGAGCCTGGGCCAAGAAAAGAAAAAAATAAACAAATGCCAATCTATATTTCTCTATGTTATTGTTAAGCAGTGTAGAAAAATGGGTGTTACAGAGGAGAACCCCTACACAGAGAATCAGGGTAGAATACAATTTAAGAAAAATGCAATTCATGACACCTTTAACATCTGTGCAGTTCTTCTCTAGTTTTTCTTACCACCTTCACTCTTGCACACTCTGAGCAGTTATACGAATTGAGGCTTAACCTATGAAACAAAGAATGTGGGTGATTTTATGTACCTGCTTTTGGTTGCTGTCTCACTCTCTTTGCCACTTTTTGACTGAACATGATGGGACGCTCCTGTGTGGTGGGGCCCAACCCTCCCCCTGTCTTCTGAGGCCTCTTCTCTTTGATCTGGTTCAATGTGGATCAAGGGCACCTCCCTCTGCCCACGCCACGCTTGCCTGACACATGATGAACTGTGTGAGCTACCGCTATTTTCCTGATGCTCTACACTTGGCCGGTTTCCACTATTTTCACGACGAGACTGCTTAAAGCCGTGTCTCCTTTCTCCAACTGGAACGTACGGCTGACAAGCAACCACAGCGCTATCCTGCTGGCCTCCAAGCAGCGATTTGCCACTCTCTACGATGTCTGCTGCTAGACGGTTAGCAAAGAGCTGTACATGAGGCTGTGAATCTGCTGAATCGAGGTCCACACTGTCCTCTGAGGGCTCTGCTATTATCTTATTCTTGCGCATTAGAGACTCGATAGAGCTGGCCCAGGTTTCGTGAATCAGCATGTCTGTGATTTGGTCCGTTTGGCCACGCTTATACAAGCATGAATCAGACTTGCAGAGTCCCATTGACGACACAGAGTTGGTTGGATAGATGTTGAGCGAGTCCCCGTGTACATTTCGGGCAAAACCGTCAAAGGAATTGGCTTTGATGGGCGAGTTTACAGTTAGTCTGGAATCTGAGGATCGCCGGTCAGGAACAGAAGACTGACGGATACAAAATGGGGTTCTGGGGGATGGGGGTAATAGGCTATTACTCCACTCTTTGGTCTTGGTCAGACTGTAGTCCTTGTTCTCCTTGTCCATGTCTTTTAGCATGAAGCGATAAAACTCCTCGGTGATACTCTCAGTGCTAGACTGCTTAGAGAGACAAGATGAAGTGCGCACATTGAGGTGTCCATTTTTTTTACTGGCAGCTTGCTGAACAGCTGCTGCAAGGATGCTGCTGGCATTTTTCCCAGCATAGTAGTCCAGCAGAAGGTCAAACCCTCGACCTTCTGTCTCCATCTGGTTCACCATGAACCGAGAAAACTCATCCGTAATGCTCTCACAGCTGGACTGCTTAGAGATTGAGCTACCTCTGCTTAAATTATGCCCAAGCCTGTTTCCTGGTCCCAGAGTGTTTGCTGTCCCCGTGGAATCTGCGTCCTCCTCTGGAATGCTCTCATAGCTTGATGCTTTGCCCCTGCTGCTCCATCTCTCACACTGCAGGCGGCTGCGAGACGACTGGCCAGATTTGGAAGTGTCCACCACACTCAATTCTGGGCAGTTCATTATCCTGGCTGTGACCTCTGACGCGAAAAGTGCAAATGGATCAGTGGTAACAGGCTCGTCTAGATTGACAGTTTCATCCACGACACGATTAACCAGGCGTTCCATGAGCTCGGGCTGTTCTTCAGTTTTACGTTTGATTTCACTGAGACGTGGAGGTCTGTGTTTCTTGGTGACCACAGTGCCATTTTGCGTCTCTTTTCGGCGGAGAGCTGCGGCTGTGCGGCAGGGCAGAAGCAGTCCCTCTGGACCTTCTGAACCACCCTTTAAGGCGCAGAACCACGGCTGCTTTCCGCTGGAGTTCTCCAGGCATATCGCTGCCAGCTCTGTAGCCATGGAGACCACCGTGGTCGCCAAGTCTTCAGCAAAGCATGTAACAGGAGTTTTGGACTCACAAGAATCCATTTTAAGTGCCACAAGTGCTCCCGAAGAGGACGATAAAGACTGCTGCCTGGCCTCGCTCTCTCCTCCTGCCCTCCCTCGTGGCATGTGAAGTGGTGAGCTTTCAGCTGAAGGGAGCACAGAGTCTGTGTTTTTGTCACTCCTGCCCAGGTCAGACTGGTCTTTGACCACAGCGGCATTCACTCTGTTCAGAGTGAGTCTGTAGGGTTCTTTAAATTTGGGCTCACTTTCTCTCTCCTCCTGTACGTGCTTTTGCTCTCTCTCTCTCTTTCCTATGAGAGCAGACAACTTCTCCACACTGCTTCGCCTCTCGCTATGATTATAAGTCTGGCTTGGCTCAATCAAATGCTGTAATTGGCTCAGTGCTTCTCTGCCAGACTTGCTATCAGCCTCATACTCCCTAAAGGCGATGCTGACTTCTTGCTTGTCACATGATCCCATGTTACACTTCGAAATGTCACTGATTTTCCTTGATGTTACACTTAAGACATCAAAGAGCAAATTATTCACACAATCCAATAGGAAACCCTCAATGTTCGGGGCATCTTTGCCAGGACCCTCAAGCTCTTTTCTCTTCTCAGCCTTCTCAAGGGTATATTGAAAGATACTATCTGAAATTTCCTGGGTAAAGTTATCAAGATCCTGTTGTTCCTGATAGGGCCTTCTTGGATTTGTGATGCCATCCACTATTTTGTTATGTGTGGTCTCAAGGAAGTTTGCAATGCTTGAGTAACTTTGTCTGTGGGTGAGTACAGCTGAAGCTTCCCTGAGGAGAACTTCAGCAACGTTGGCTCTGAAAGCCTCGACACTGGTGCCCTCTGCAATGCTACAGTGGAGAGGCACTGCAGTTGAAGCTTGGGCAACTGACAGAAGTCCCATAGAGGCGGAGTAGATGTCTGTTGAGTCGTCATTGTCCCCAGAGTCATCTGCTATATCTACCACAGCTACGGCTCCAGCGACCTGAGACATTCCACACACTGCAGAGGAAAATGAATACTCCCCTTGTTCGGCCTCACTCTCTTCTTCTTCATCCTCACATTCATCTTCTTCTCCTGACTCCAGTGCGAGCTGTTCTGTGACCTGAGGAGTGGTAATGGTACCGATGACAGTCGCAGCACATGCCAAAGCTATTTCCACTGGCTTGGCGGCATGTCCAATTGCTGGGTTGTGCATTGGTTTTGTCTTGTTTCCTCTATCATGCTCTGATGTCCCATGTGACTGAGTTTCCGGCCACTCTGCTACCTCTTCACTGTTGTCAGGACTCTGGACAATTACGATTTTAGGAAGTTCAAAAGAGCAGGCTCGAGCCCTCAGTGGCTCTTCACCGGAACGGCTCCTATCACTTGAGTGCTGTGAGGTGGTGGACACACTGACCGCTGCCTCCGTGACAAAAGAAGGTTCGTCTTGTGACAAATGTATAAAAGCATCCTGCAGGACTGACTCAGCCAGATTGGTAGCATAGTGACCGGCTGACTCGCTGGTGTGATGACTGACTTTTTTGGGTGTAGCAGGTGGGCCTCTTGAGGGGGCGGAATATGTTCTTGAAAGCTTTTGGGAGTTGGAAGATGTGCAAAGGGTCTCAGAGTCCTCACTATCCTCTCTCTCTATTTCACTCCTTCTTTGAGCGTGGGCTGCTCTCAACACCTTAACCGACTCGGGCATGATAGAAATCTCAGGATCTGCAGAAAGAAAGACATGTGGCATGTTTGGTGAGAAATGAGGTGGGGGCACAGAGAGAGAGAGAAAGAGAGAAAAAATTGATTAAAGTCAGACCTCAACAGTTTCATAATCCTATACAAAAAGTCAAATTTAATGCACATGTAAATGAGGCCCATTCACAGGCCAAGTCAGAGACATGGAGAAGGAAATAAGGGGAAGTGTGAGTGAAAATACAAGACGAAGAAAAGAGGTGAAAAATGTCAAGATTTATCCTCTCCTATCGTCTGCTATGTCCAGTGGATATAGTCAGGGTACAGTCAGAGCTGTTCATAGCATACTGTTGTATTTGTGTTGTATTTTTCCTTTTCCATAACCAAGACCATACAAATGCAGATCTATATCTGGGCTGATATGATTATGAATATTACATTGTCTTTGAGGAGAGCATAACCTTCGCACAGTGTTACTTCTAATTTCATATGAGAGATTAATTACAGATTAGCCCAGCAGAGCCCAGTGTATCTTGTCTCTTTAATATTAGACTTGGGGCAAGTATCGCCACATGTTGACATGCATGGGTTTGGCTTACTGTTAGAAGCCAAAGCAGTAGCACAGAATAATACAAGACAAACCAGCTTTCAGACATGCACAAAGGAAATGCACAAGACATTTTGGGGACAGTGCTTCTTTGTTGGCGAGTCTTCCATGGCACGTTCCCAAAAAACAACCTTCATAAAATGTTTTGCTATTCTTCCTGTCTGTCTCTGTTTCTCTATCACACACATACTCAGTAACATAGGTTGAAGTGAATTAATTGTTTCACTTCTTGTGCTGTTGCTTGGTTACTTTGTATCTAAATAAGTATAGCAGATTGCAGTTCTGATTACGATTATTGTCAGCAAGAAGTAAGGATCCAAATTATTCCCCAAGGCAAAACTAAGGACTGTATTTGTACGATTTTTAGGCATGCAAATTTAAGTGACATGCCCAAATTGTTTTAAAAATGATAATCTCATTGGTAGGAACTAGGGCTATGTTGTGTTACTAAACTAAGAAATAGCCTTGGGGTGGAAACACTCCCAAACTGTCCTCCAAATAGGACCAGTCTTATCGAAGCAGGCTCGGAGAAACCGAGAAAACCTAAATGGCTGAATGCTCTTTCAGCCATAATTCAAGCAATTTTCTGTCTATTCACAAGGTGGACAGGAGGGGAGAAGCAGTGAAAGTGCCAGAGCTGCACTGAAGTTGAGTTTTCTCATTACATACAAGCAGCAAGGACATAGAAAACACTATACAAAAGATAAGATATGGAAGTACAATGACTGGATTTCTGGGTTGAAATTGGATTTCTGGTAGATGCATGCACTGTTTACCATTTCTGAATGGGTCATCCTCGCTGTCTTCCCCAAGCTGTTCAGAGGCAGTGAGGAAGTCTTCTTCTATGGATGACACAGAGCGGTTGGTGTCATCTTCAGCAGCCCGCTGACCAGCCAATCGGCCATGCCTCTGCCTCTCCTGCCCTGACTGTAGTCCAATCAGGAATTTGTTGATCTCAAAAATGACACTGTTGGTTTGGGTCGGGCGGCGTCCACAGGAGCAATGCACCAGACAGACATCTGCTGTTTTCTGGCTCTGAGACATGCATAGGATAAACACAAACACAGTTCAACCAGGCAGACTGTAAGCCGTAAAATTATGTCAGATGTTCCAGTCTGTATTCATATCCTACCTGCGGGTGGCTGGGGTCATGCTGGCACAGGTCCGGTGACACTATGCTGCTGAGAAGCAGAATCTCATTTTCTTTGGGTTGCCGCACTCCGAGAGACTCAATTAACCGTGGCAGCTCTGGGCACACCGAGGCCAGTTTCTGTGGGGAAATTTATGCTAATATTCAAGTCACATAAATGTGGGTCTTTGCTTGCATTATCTTGGTAATTTGTGTTGTTTCTAATTTCCTTTTTAATTAAATGAAACATTGTTTATGTCGTATGCTTAGGAAATGATGAAAGACATCCATATATTTGTCATTAACTTGTCATTGATGAATTAGAAATAAGAAGGGTAGAGGGGGGGTGGATATTTATTTGGATATTAATGAAAAAGTCAACTGGAATGACGAAACACTAGACTATTTATTAGTAATTGTTTCAAGTTTTGCAGACGCTTTCATCCAAAGCAATACAGTATATGCATTCCCTGGGAATCAAACCCACATCTTCATATCTTCAAAGAAAGGAAGGAAAATCTCAACCCACCTTAACATAGCTGTCGTCATGCAGTTCAGCAGTATTTCTGTCCAGGTTTACGAAGCAGATCTGGAAAGAAAGAGGCTGAGCTTAGAGAAATAAGCACATGTCTGAAAAGTAAGGTACTGTATCTGTATCTGCTTCAGTACACTAACACAGAGTACCAAAAATACACACACAACAGTGTCAGTAGTATATGTAAATGCAAAATGTGTATTGTTTTACTGTTATGTGCACATTTGAAAAAAAAAATGGTCCACTGGATGACACAAAATCCTTTTAGTGAACTCCAAGGCTTTCGTTAAAACTACAGAGCAGACATTCGTATTTTTGTATACCCAACCATTGGCAAACAGATCAGGCACTGCTGTTTCCTCTGGTCATGTAACACTGATTTTAAAAAGTCTGCTGCACAGGACAGCCAAGTTTGATTAAAAGCCCATTTTGCCAGAGGTGAATTACCCCTTTGAATGTTAGTCTCTTCCTCTCACAAATCTACCATTGAGCTTCAGAAGACTTGGCATACAGTGCACGACTCACACGGACCACTTTTATGGTAATTTCGTGGTGTTTTTTTGTCGGGTCTGACAGCTGTGTCTCTATGATCTGCCATTGTATGGAAAAAAGCATTTCTTTTGTGTTCCACTGACAAAAAAAGTATACAGGCTCAGAATGCCACAAGGTTGGGTAACTTGAAGCCAATGCATATAAAAACCTTTGTATCTTTCTCTAATGTTTACACAGCTTGAACAGCACTTACTGCTTATTTATCAGTCTTTACTGTTAAACAAAGCTTTTTCACTCTCTTTTTCATCTGAGTTCATCTCACATCACTTGACATCGTTTTAATTTTGAGAGTTTTAATTGGTTCTTTAATGTAGGCACATTGACTCTCATAAACACACACACACACTAAGAGAGGCTGCACCTTACTGATTCCTATGACTCATCGGTATCTTAAAAGCATATCATGTTGTTAGTAGCATGTTTGTTTCAAGTGTGTCCTTGTGGATGTGTGTGAGAGAGCTCTTTCACTCTTCACTTAAGACACTTAAGACCACATTAGTGACAAATGTCTTTGGGATCTGTAGGTTTCTCTGAGCGAGGATGGATTTCACCATCAGGTACTGTACCACAGATATAGCACTTCATCTCTCTTATTCCAGCTGCTGGAACTTAATGCAACAGTAAATGATCTAGTGCATCCATAAGGGTTTATATACTAAGCGTATGAAGTGTGTTAATAGTTCTGGCCTGAGGAGTGAATCTTCTGTTGAAATACAGACATTGAGAGCAAGAGAAAGAGAGAGAGAGAGAGAGAGAGTAACCTGCCCTAATTGTCCTGAACTGTCATATTCACATTAGAAACCGATCTTGCACTGGAGGTTTGGAGTGTCTCAGCTGTCAGGTGGCACCATTTATGTACTGTGGTGTTGATAGGTGGCTCAATCACTGCCTTATTTTGACACACATGACTAGTAAACAAATAATTAAATAAAAAAAAATATGTGCATTCTTAAAATAAATGCTTGGTCTAATTAGATTTTTCATAATATGCAGTGTGCTTGGAAAAGATGCTGTCATGATATGAAGGTGCTGGTTTGTGATCATTCTGAATGGTTGCTAAGACTTTGCTAGGCGACTGATAGGGTGTTCTGGGTAGTTGCTAGGTACCATTTGCAGAAAAGAAATTAGCTTGTTCTGATGAAGCAAGTGACACAATGGCTGCTGTTTGACATTAACATGCAAGGAAAAACTACCATAAAATATTTTTTATAAGGATTAAAACATTTTAAAAGAAATAATGCAAAATGTTTATATGTAATTATGTTGACAATAAGATCCTTTTTGACTCTAATGAGAGGTGTCATTTTCATAGGTTACAAATCCAAGAAATAAAAAATAAATAAAAATAAATAAAATAAGAATAATAAACTGAATTCTATAATCCAGGGTTATAGGTAACATAACATTTCTTATTTTTAATACAATAAATTTAGTTAAATTTGATGTACTGACATATCTTAAACTGAAAATATTTAGCAAAAAAAAAAATATTACACACACACAAAAAAAACTTTAAAAAAGGCACGAACACAACCCTAAATAACTAAATGTCACGCCCTTGTCTGTGTTTTTTGTCACTAGTTCTACAGTATGTCTTTGGTTTCGTTTATGATTTCCTGTGTGTCCATTTATGGTCTTGTTCCTGTTCTTGTTCAGTTGATTGATTAACCCGTCCTACCTGTGCACCTCACTTGTCCTGAGTTATTACCAGTGTTTATAAGCCTGATGTGTTTCAACACAATCTCACGAAGAATTCGTACATATTCGTACGAGGTGCCAAATTTGTACCAATTCGTACTAATTCGTACGACCTCACTGGTACGATTTTGTACGATTTGTCTAAAATCGCGTGATGGGTAGGTTTAGGGGCGGGGTTATGTTTAGGTAATTCGTACAAATTCATACGAATTGGCATCTCGTAAAAT
>JAUMHR010000075.1:2286548-2315761 GCA_032361145.1 Enteromius fasciolatus | reverse complement strand
TTCGGCACATGCATGTACCGAACCGAGACAAGCGTACCGAACGGTTCGGTTTTTTTTCATGAACCGTGCCACCCCTAATATATATATATATATATATAAATTAATAATGCATATTATTGTTTTACTGAATATATTATAATTATACAGTTATTTATTATTAATATTGTTTTTGTTATTACATTATGACAATGTTATTAAATGTTACTATTACATAATATTAATGATAATAATATTATTTAATAATAAAAATAATTGTAATAATTAGTAAATGTCTGTCTGTATAATTTATAGTTTCTATCTAAAATTTATTCACTTATTTTAATAATTATTGTATTTTATAATATGTGTAATAACAATAATACATAATTTTATAATAATAATTTATAATATATTTTATTTTATTTAAATTATTATACATATATATATATATATATATATATATATTTATTTATTTATTTTTTAAGAATTTATAATAGTAATCAATAATACATTTTTTTTTTAATTTATTTAACTTTTAACTATATCCAATATTTGTTCATCTGCCTAATTATTTATTTATGTCCAAAAGAAGAAATAAAATTTCCATCAATTCTTCATAGCAAATACTGTACACTTAAAATTATTAAATTAGTATTAATCAAAATAGCACTTCACCTAGATGTTAACTATTAATTTAAATAAAATAAATAAATAAAAATCAGGAACACTCAACAGTCACCTCACTTCAATGAGTTTTGGGCCCCTGTGCTATTCCCGTCAATAATGACCCATCCACCTTAAAATCACGACAGCTCCTATGAGAGCTACAAAACAGATTAGTACAGTGTCACGCTATCGTAACTTCCTCTTCCCCTGATCCGGCATCTTCTCCCACAGGGGCTGCTTTCCTTTAAGACCAATCCACTAATAAAGCGCTTGGCTGGATGACACAAAAGAGAGAGATACTGGATTAATCATGCTGCTTGTTCTGCCACGCGGCCTCTTTCTCTCGCTCGCGCTGGCAGAGCATCAGCTAATGTAACCTGACTTGTAGTGCAGCTGCCCACAGTAAAAAGTGCTGATGGCAAAACGCCACAGTCTCTGTTCCCTGGACAGGTGGAGGAGTCAATCAGGAAGGCTTCATGTTAATCACGCAGCGATTGGAGCATGAGATTCTTGCTCATGCTCAACCACAAGAGCTCAGACGGTGGACAGAAACCTACTGCACACTAACTAGATAACTTTGGTTGTGGTTGGAAGTGTTTGCACTCGTGTACTTGCGTAATTTGGGTTAATGCGCACACACACACCTTCTTGCAGGCGGAGACAGAGGACCCAAGGGTGCTCTCAGATTTGACTTCCTGTGTGTCCACGGACTCAGACCCCTCAAACATGGCAGATGATTGGAAATTACTGTGGAAAAAGAGAGAAAGAGAGAGAGAGTGTCAGCAACTAAATCCAACATCCGTTCAACAGAGTGCATTAGTCTCTCTCCACTTTTTCAGCTAGATTGATTCCAGAAGCATTGTTTAATTTCTTATCCATCAGGATTTCAAAAAAGTCTTTGTTAAAGCACTATGAGCCATGAACCAAGCCAACCAGCTATGAGGTGAATCACAACATTGCAGTCTCTTATTTGAAGCAAAAAATATTGGACAGTTAGACAAAAAGACAAGAGTACAAAACTCTGGGAAAGAACTGTGATCACTTGGAGTAAATGGCAATCAAATAATCAAAAAATTTAAATTATTCTTTAGAAATTGATGATTATATCTACACAATATGTGAGCCTGGACCACAAAACCTAGAAGTAGCACGGGTATATTTGTAGCAACAGCCAAAAATACATTAAAATCATTATTTTTTTAGCATGTTCCATGAATATATTCTGTACATTTCCTACAGTAAATATATTAAAACTTAATTTTTGATTAGTAATATGCATTGCTAAGATCTTCATTTGGACAACTTTCAAGGTGATTTACTTAATATTTCGATTTTTTTGCACCCTCAGATTTTCAGTTGTAGTTGTATCTTAGCCAAACATCGTCCTTTCCAAACAAACCATACATGTAAAGCTTGTTTATTCATCTTTCAGATATATAAATCGTAATTTAAAGTTGGCACTTGTGACTGCTTTTGTGGTCCAGGGTCACATATATTTAAGTTTATTGCAAAATATACATACTGTATATGCACATATTTAAGTATTTTAAGTATTTTTAGCTTGCAATGCTACTTTGATTAGTGAACTTTTCTGTGCAGAATCATGGGTAATGCAGTTTTTCCAGCCCAGTCAATTCATGCATATTTTACGAGGTGGCTAATTCGAATACGTACAAATTGGTTGTGATACTGTGCGGAGTTTTTTACTACAAAATAAGCTTTTAAAGCAATAATTCGCACCAAAATGAAAATTATCCTCATTTAGAAAAAGATACTCGGATTATTGTTGGCAACCAAACGGCAACCATTGACTTTTGTGGTATTTTTTCCCCAAGTCAATAGTTACTGTCAACTGTTTGGCTACCGGCATTCATCAAAATGTCTTCTGTTCTGTTCAGCAAAAAAAAAAAAAAAAGTTTAGAATTTGGTTTGGAATGATGTGGGCGAAATGGGAAAAAGGATGATGGATTTGTAATTTTTTGGTGAACTATCCTTTTGATCAATTATTCCAAAGGTTGAAACTGTAAACAGATGGATTCAACAAAAGCATTTAGCATTGACTGTCAACCTCAGAACTCACTGTGGGTCTGTCGTTAAAAATCAGATCCCCTACAGACAAAAGAATGATTTTACTTCCAAAACCAGACTGTTGCACTCTTAGGTCTGAAGAAGTGCTAGAATGGGTTAGAAACTTTACTTTAAGAAGTTGGATGCGTGAATAAAATGAAGCAAATGCCATTTGTAGATAAAGACACAGAGAAAAGAGAGTGAAAGGAAGGAAAATAGCACAGACTGTTTAATTAAATTTGTCAAGATTAATTGACTACTGGGGATACATTAAGTAAGGATGAAACACCACAGCCAATCCTCTGAGGTGACAGAAGCATAACATTATGCAGCAATGTTCTTCTGCTCCGGAGCATTTCTATCAGAGCTCCATATTCTCCCTGAACGCAGACAAATTAACCTCTTTTGTTTATATTATAAACGAATCCCCATTTTGTTCATAAATTTCCCCCGCAGAATGTACGTGCTTTACATTTTTATGGCAGCAGCGGTTTTGTCCCTGGTCAGGGTTAATTCTGGGATCACAACCGAAATGCATGTGAATATTGTGTGGATAGTTTACTTACTCTCACGCTGTTCCAAACCCATGCCGTTTTACTGTCTCTCAATTGTGAGATTTTGGCCTGATTTACCATTTTTCCACTTACAACGATTAATACTGTTGACCTTGCAAAAAGCATGATAAAAGATCATTAAATGACCTGTTTATTAAATTAGATCACCGTTAAATGTGATCTGTCAAAAGCAAAAACAAACACATATGACATTTGGTAGCCCAAGAAATTTTGATTTTGAATGTATACATAAAACCATCTAAAAGTTTAAGTAGATAATTTACCAAGTTTTCTGTCATTTAGGGGCTTGCCGAATAAATTATCATACCCATTCCTCCTAAGATTTCTCTAAATGAAATAGGGGGTCAAAATGACATGATGCCAGTGCGAACTCAAAACTTGACTTATTCTTTATTATCTATAATAAAACATTAACATCTAGAGCCTTCTGCAATGGATCTATAAAACATAATAACGATGGTCAAAACTACAAAATCATTTAAGTTGTGGTTTATTTGAATAAAACCTGATTTTCAGATTCAGATTCAAAAATGTTTAGAGATATATTTTTCAATGTCTGGACTACTTTTAACTGATCTAGACCACAAATCTTGTGGCAGAATGCTAAAAAACAGCTTGAGACGTGACGCTTGAGACGTGACGCATGTGACATGAATGTCTGAATGTGCACGGTTGTAACATTTCAAAGAGGGCTACACGTCTAACAGCTGACACGCAGCATGCTGTGAGCAAGCTAAAAATGTCAAAACAAGAAAATAAAATCTGAAACAGTTACTAGTCCACTACTTATGCGTACGTGTTTTACTTCCACGTCTTTCTCTCACTAATCCGATTGTGTGCTCAAGCCACCCCTGAGAAAGGACTGGTTCCTGGGATTTCCTCAAGGTCATGAAGGTTAGATAGCAAACGCTTTCTATCTAGAAGACAAACACTTGAGCATCAGAAGGCTTAACCGCTTCGTTCTGAGGAGCTGTCTTGGGTGTCAGCCTATATTCACCTAAAATATTTATAAATCTCCGTTGGCCTCAATCGAGGATTACCCGAGAGACATTTTAGCATTAAACGCACAAAATAGCTGCAACTACAAGCAATTGCGTTGCTCTAATGTGTGGTTTGGTTGATGAAAAAGAGAAAAATGTGCTTCAAATGCCTTCCTTTAACGCAGCACGAGAGCCAGGGTTGTTGTAAATGACCAAACACAGATCTTAGTTATTTTTAGTTAATTTTGAGCTTAGCTTAGTCATCTCGTCAATAATTGTTCATTTCTGGTTACGTGATTCAAACACTGTGTCCAACTTCAAGGACAAGCAACAAAGCTACAAAGTGCAACAGAATCAATCACAACTCACAGCCAATCAGAAGAGCATGTGGGCGGAGCCAACACTACTGTTTTGCAAAACTAATACATAATTAATTTAAAAATATTTATTGTAACATGGTTAAAAAAATGCACATGGTGACTGATACAGTCTTTGTCTGGAAATACACTTGCTTGCATGTTTTCAAGATTTTAATTAATTACCATTGTCATGTTTATTATGGCTACTTAAGTCATGCAAAAATATATTCAAACTCTAATTAATATTTCATATTGTACAAATACAAACAAGCACCTGAGATTATCACTAAGCTGTGACGAAAAATATTATGGAAAAATTAGCATGGAAAAGATTTCACGCAATGGCATTATCTATACTTTTCTACCATATCTACCATTTTTCACCGCCTGAAGCAGGATTATATCTTAAACAAATGAAGCATCTCATGAGTTATATTGATGGATTCCAGGAATATTCAGAGAGGTGGAAGTGAGTTTCTCTAGTGAAGCACTGTATGAAGGGTCAGCTTGTGGGTCACAGTTCCTTTAGTCTAATGGTGAGTCTTCATTTTCTCCTTTAGGCGCCATTCATACAGAATCGCATTTTTGCTTCGCTTTTACACTGCTTTGCCAATGTCAACACAAAATAGATGGATGCTTCTAACCATTGCACTCATGTTGCAAGCGTTACAATTTTGAGACCTCGTTTTTTCTTGTTTTGTTTTTTTTACATGCAAAACACATTTTTAAGCACAGAAACTAGTTTTTAAACACAAACATGCTTTCCGTGTGAAGTTTGCCTTGGTATTGGTGTCTTGAACTAAACAACAGGGTCACACATTTGTTGGTGCACATAAATATTTGTAATATGATGTATTAACTGAGCTAAATGTGAAGGAAAGACATCCTTTCCCATTGCTCAAGAAGAAGCCACAATATGTTGTTTACTGTAAAGCATAGCATTTTCAAGAAAGCAGACTTATTTGTGCAGCTAGCATCAGATTGAACTCTTTCTCCTTCTAATGCAATGGGTTATGACACGAACCCATAAACGCCATTTGACAGCTATCAAATGCACTGCTTTGCAGCTGAATGAAAACAGATGTTAAAAATCCTCAAATTATCCCTTGAGGACATGAGCGCAGCTGCCTGATGCGTTTGGATGTGTCGTGGGCCCGAGCGCCACTGAAACTCCAGTCTTTATGGATATTGTGCTGATGGTTATGTGAAGGGCCGTTATTATTTATCAACAAAAAAGCTGGAAACATTTCATAGCCGGAGGACAGTAATGGCGCGTAAAGTGAAACACGATTAAATGTGGACTACATGCGTGAAATACACACTCCCGTGTGCGTTTTGCTCGCGATGACCTGTCAAAAGTGAATTCAATTTTCTCAGAGTGTCAATCACAGCTTTTGGAAGTGAATGCAAATGCTGTTTTAAGCCTGTTTACACCGACAGCGAACTCAATTTTCTACAAGAGCTGCTGACTTCGAGCTGCACGATAAGAGGTGGACATTTGACAATGATGTGAAAAGTTTAACTTTATGGCATAACTTATCGACACTTAAAAACATAATTAAAACAATAATAAATTAATTAATATTTCAGCTGAGGTAATGCTTGCTAACTTTAACAATAAAGTTAACGCTAACTATATCCTGATTGGATATACCAACCTGATCTCACGGCAGTTCGTACATATTTTACAAGATGGCTAATTCGTACAAATTTGTATGACCTCACTCGTACGAATTCTACATATTTTTACGAGTTGCCATTTCGTATGAATTTGTACGAATGACCTAAACCTAACCCCGCCCATAAAACTACCCGTCACGGAGTTACAGACAAATCGTACTAGGTCATACGAATTAGTACAAATTTGGGACCACGTACAAATACGTACGAATTAGTCGTGAGACTGTGTTGAATATACAAGGGCAGGCCATTCAGCTGACTCTTTTATTTTGTTTACAGAGGCTGCAACTGTCACAGAGACTGAAGTATTTTAGTTATTTCTGTCGGTTTGAATAAACTATTTACACGTGGCATTAAAATGCTTACAGCAGTGGTTTCAAGTTCGGTCGATTTGTTACGTAAGGATTTAAATCTAACCAAATGTAAACAATGTGACGTGTACACAAAAGCAATGAATCATAGTTAAGCTGTTAATTAACGTTTTAGAAAGATTTGTTGACAACTGTGACAGAACGTGCCGCGAGTCAGTTTCTTTCTGGTACCTCTTCCCTCTCATATTTGATTTGATCTCATAAATGAAGTTTAAGATTGCAATGACACTTCGCTTTAAATTATTCATTCTGCTGTCACGGTTAGTTTTAAAATGATCCTGTTGACCGTTCAGGTCAGAGACAGAGGTGAGAGGAGAACCGCTGCTTCCCACAGCTCAAAATCACTTCAGATCGGCAACCGAGCCCAAATTTTCGGGTAACGCGGTCTCTCTCTCTTTCATCAAATATTCGAGCAACCGGTGGATCATTCTGCTAAAGGAAAAAAAAGATAAAAATAAAAAAGGAGCGAGATTCCCCAAAGCCAGCGCGCGAACAGATGCGCAAAAAATGAGTGTGCATGGGCGACGTCACGAGCCACCTGAGATAAATGGGTTATTTTATCTACAAAGACACCTGATCTTGAGCTATTTTCTCCACACATTCGTTGAGGGATGCGAGCATTAATTCTACTACACTGCATTTAACATATATTCTGGAGGAGTGAGCAAACAGTTCGTAGGTGAATAAACAACACGGCGCTCAGTGCACATGAATCTAGACAAACAGCCTATAAGTAAACATTCAAACAAATTCAAATAGCTACACGTTTACGCTACATCTTGCTGCTTGTGCACTTTTTCACGTCTTGCACGTGCCCCATGGAGCGCGGGCACACGAGCCCCTGCACAATTATTGTTTTCTGATTTAAGTCTTTTTCGCGTCGTTTTAGTACAAGTGCATTTGATTTCAATATCGCAAAACGTTAAACTATGTTGCTAAGAAGCAAATAAGAGGATGAAATCGGATCTAAGATTCGCCTTATATTAATCACAGTGATTTACGATGAAAAGGTTAAAATGCGCACACTTACCCCAATATTTTCAGAAGGCACTGGGTTTCTGCCACTCCTCCAAGAAAAAAACCGAGCACTAAATAGCCCTATGTTCCTATATTATCCTGCGTGCCAAGAAGCCCGAGCGCTGTGGCGCGTGCCGGTGCCCCTGTCCCGAGCGCGAGCGCATCAGTGTCTGTCAGAGCAGCGGAGGAATTTCCAGCGAGAGCTGCACAGACTGTAGTGAACGCCAGATAAGGCTATGGACCGGTCAGGAATTATCAAAACAGCGGGGGAACTCTACGTCACTGCGGTTTCATTTGATGAACAGAACGCGGTAACTCGACTGTGAAAGACCAATGGTAAAAGCTAAACGAAGACAAACAGGCATAACGACAGCTCATGAAATGGAATATATAACATGTGCAGACCAACATCAGCACATAGATAACTGTCTGGACAAGATGTTTAGGTAGGCTAAATAACGTATTGTATAACCTTTGTCCAAATTTAAATTGGAAATGTAAGGTTTAAGCAATTTTGGCCACATATGTATGTCAAAATGCAGCTGATCTATATTTTTTATTGTAATATCACCATTTCACAACCGAATCACATTTTATTTCACTACTTCATTTGAAATGATCCTGCAAATGATTTTTTTTAAAGGTACAAATATTTTATACTAAGACTTTCAACATTTATTTGTAAAAAGACTCGTGCTCACCAAGGCTGCATGTCACGAATGCTGAGGTAAATGTCGCGCTCTCGCTTCCTTAGCGCAGAGAGAGAAGGCACAGAGACAGAGCTATACTCAAAATAGTGAACAGTTTAATATAAACGTGGAATGCAGGAAAGTGCAGAGGGCAATGCAGACACGTACAGAACAGCAAACATACTTCAACGCAAGATAAAACAGACAGAAATGAACCAAGTTAAAAACAAAACAAATTGGGGACTTGGGGAGACACAGCTGGGAATTCATTAAACACTAACGACCGGGGCGTGGTTACAAAGACAGGAGCACATGGGGAGAACAAATAAAAACAAATACAAAGCACATGGACAGCAAAAGAAAACATACACAAAAGTCACATGGGACGCCTGGGGGCGTGACATAGCCCCCCTCCTAAGGGCGGCTTCCAGACGCCCAAAAGGACTGGACGAAGGGACAGGTGAAGAGAAAAAAGTCAATAGTGCAGAGGTGGGGTGGGTGGGTGCTCTAGAGGCGGCCCGGGACATAGTCATAACAGACCCCAGAGCATAAAGCAGTCACATGGCCCTAGCGGGTCTGGGCCTTTAGCTGGCCACGGCTGGTCAGGGTCCTGAGCGGAACACGGCAGATCGGGGCCTTTGGCTGGCCACGGCTGGTTAGGGTCCTTTGCTGACCACGGCAGATCGGGGCCTTTAGCTGGCCACGGCTGGTCAGGGTCCTGGCTTGACCACGGGAGGGTGGAAACGTAGAACGGCTCTGGCAGCTCGTGAGCGCAGAGCGGATCTGGCGGATCGGGCCACTGCAGCTCCTCCTCCATCTCGGCCTCCGGAGGTTCGGGCCACTGCAACTCCGACTCCGCTTCCGGAGGCTCAGGCCACGGTAGCTCCTCCCCAGTCCCACCCTTCCCCATTATGACCCAAGTATTGCTGCCCCCCAAAAAAATTCTTGGGAGGGCCTCCCGCCAGTGTTGGGCCTGGGTCAGCGGATGGTTCAGGGGTGGATAGGGCCAGACATGTACACGGGTCCTCAAGCCGTGCAACAGGGCTTTCACCCGTGTTTTGCGGACTAAGCACCGCAAGGAATTTCACCGGCTCTCCTGGCCGTGAAAGTGGACCGAAGCCTGTAGAGATGTGTGCGTTAGTGTCTGTGGAAGGGAAAACAGTCTGGTGTGTTCGTGGCGCGGTGGTGCCGGGATCCGGCCAAAATCTTGCTTGCGAACGATATGTAACCAGCGTGAGAAACAATGCCGACTCCCACGGCAATCCAGCGATGTCTGGGATTTCGGATTCCTGCAGAAAAGCAGCACCGTCTCTAAAAAGCTGGATAGTCTCCACATCACCCAGCGCAGAATGTTCGGCGAGTCTGTAAAATTCGTGGATGTAATCCTCGAAAGACGGTCCAGAGCGGATCAGCTTAATGAGCTGAGACAGCTAGGAATTCATTAAACACTAACGACCGGGGCGTGGTTACAAAGACAGGAGCACATGGGGAGAACTACGGTGGCCGAGAAGTGCAAAACACAACAACAAATCGCAACACAAAAAAACAAATCTGAAAACCAATAACAAATCCAGAATCAAAATTACAAATTAGAAAACGCAATATCAAATCTAAAATCAAAATAGCACAGCATAAAACACAACAACAACGACAAACAAGAAAACAAAACGACAAATCAGTCAAACCGGAAAAGGTAGGTATTTTGCATGACCGGCGGAGTCGCCGCTGATTGGACGGAACTCCTGTCAATCAAGACATATAGGAAGTTAGATTTGTTTATGTTTACGATTCTAGACAAGCTTTTAACACACCACAACATCAAGATGAGTTTGCGCTTGTAACGGCCACCTGATGTTGGACGGTGGTTATGGCATAAATGTCAGTGTCCTTAAGAGATGCGTGTGTTATGATGATGTGAGCGCGCACAGCAGAGATGGTCACTCTCCGGCTGACTTAATCCCCTCATCCCTGCGTTTATCTTTTTTTTAGTTTGTTACGTTACCAGAGTGTTTTCCCCTGTTTTGTGCTCACTCTTTGATATGTGTGTGAAAGGAGTGTGCTGTGCAGGCAAGCATTAAAGGTTTGAAGGCGAGCTGTCGCTGCCTCGAGTTTTTATTTCTGCCTATTTTCTCCTTCGGGTGGACTCTCTCGCTCTCTGGTAGCCGTCACACGCTCTCTTAAAATACATCTGAAAGATGCCATGCACACAACCGGAACTAACTTCCTATATGTCTTGATTGACAGACGCCACATGGGACGCCTGGGGGCATGACACTGCATTAATTTGATGCAAAACATAGTAAAATTAGAAATATCATGAAATACTTTTGACATTTAAAATAACTGCTTTCTAATTTCATATATTTTAAATATTCTAATTTATTCATGTGATCAAAGCTGAATTTTCAGCATCATAACTACAGTCTTCAGTGGCACATGATCTCTTTAAATTATTATAATATGCACGCTTGCTACTTAATTGTCACTTGTCCTCAATTTAATAATGGCTCTTATTATTATTAGCAATGTAGAAAAAGTTTTGTTGCTTAGCATTTTTTAAAAGTTTAGAACAATCGGTTTCCACACTGCCAACATGAGGTCATAAATGCTAGAAAAGAAAATAAGTAATCTAAAAAGTTTTGTTTCAAATAGTTTTAGACGCTTTTTAATATGATTATGTTTGCTGCTCATATAGACATGCTTCTCATTTACATAAATAAGTGTTTTGACTCTGTGTACTGTTTATTAGAGAAAGTATATGAACGTTCTGTCTGCAGCTTTTAGTGTATAACAGATGACAAGGCTGACAAGACCCAGTGATTCTGTCATCTCTCCGGAGAAGTATAACTAGTACGATTCCACCCCAATAACCATCATCACTCTCTCAAGTACATTTTCACACCCTGCAATGCAAAAAAAGCCTCTTTCCTCCTCCAATTCCCAAGTCAAGATTAATGGAATAGTTCACCCAAAAATACTCACCCTCGAGCCTCCAAAGATGTAGAAGAGTTTGTTTCTTCATCAGAACAGATTTGAATTTATCATTCCATCACTTGCTTACCAATGGATGCTCTGCAGTGAATGGGTGCCGTCAGAATGTCATCCAAAAAGCTGATGAAAACATCACAATAATCCACACCACTCCAGTCCATCAGCTATCTGCTTCTAAAGCGTGTTTATAAAAACAAGCATCAAGACGTTTTTAATTTCAAACCAGCTATAATACGAATCCTCATTCATAATATTCTCCAGTGGAAAAAGTCATCTGGTCTAAATCAGGAGTGAAATATGCACAAAATAAGCACCATTGCAAGAGAAAACAGTTCTAAACAGCTCTATATTAATATGTGGTTATGTGAGAGGTTTTCAGATGGAAGCATTATTATGGATTATGGACTCATATTTTAGCCAAAAGCACCAGCTTAAATGCCTATGGATTTGATTCTTTCAAACTTTTCACTTCATAAAACATTTATGGATATACTTGTGGATTATTGTGATGTTTTTATTAACTCATACTGATGGCACCCATTTAAATCCATATATGAGCAAAGTGATAAAACACTAACTCTTTCTTTCGGCTGTCATGAAGAAACAAGTCATGCACATATTGATCTGCCAGAAGGTGAGTAAATATCCAGAAATTGTTTTATTTTTGGGCAAACTATTCGTTTAAGGCTCCCTGCAATAAAAGCTGCCCTGGAAATGTGTCTTTTTAGGGTCTTGCTCTTAAGACACTATTGTTTCAAGTTTTGTTCTATAATAAAAATTATAGAGAAGGCAGTTGTTTAATCATAGCCTCTGCTGACATTATTCTGAACACATCTGGTTTGATGCACTGCTGCTTTAATGACTGATACGAGTGTTATAGGCCGAACTCTGATACAGCACTGACATACATCAGGCGGCATGACTCTGATGTCTCTCCCTCATCCGTCTGTTTAACATGCATTATCTAGAACGGTCCCTGCTGGGCTCGTGATGGCGACTGACAGCTGTCACTGTGACTTTGATGGCAGCAAAGAGAGCTGGCTTGAGGGTTACAGCATGGACACACAATCTTGCTCATCCTGTTTATATATTCTCTATCAGTTTCTCTCTCACTAAGTAGTAATGCTCCAATACGATACTCAGCATCACACTAGTCCGATACTGATGTCAGATCACATATCGGTAAGACAAGTCCAAGTCCAAGACACTGCATTATGGTTGTTACTAACCTTAATTAAACTTAAGATAACACTTCATTTCGATAGTTCACTTTAGACATTCTAATCACAATAAGTAACTGTGCAACTCCATGTCAACTAGCAGTCATCAGAGTATTAGTAAATTGTCTGCTTAATATCTTCTAACACTTTATTTTGATGAATCCAGAACACTTTACATACTGACTATCAGAAACTTTTCAAGTGTGTGTCAGCTTATTGTACTAAACCCTAAACTCTGAGAGCTAGTAGACATGTAGTTGCAAATTAGTGAGAATTAGGTGATAACAAAGTTATGTATAGTTAGTAGAATGTCTAAAGTGGACTATCAGACTAGAGTGTAACCATATTTTTGTGCTCTGTATTCCGGGTCTGATGACCTTCGATAGCTTTGTTTGAAAAATAGACAGTATATTAATTTGTTAAATTTACATTTACAGCTCTTCGCTTTGCTGCCGCAGTCACTTCACATCAGTCTGCACTCAAAACTTTCCATTATGAAGAGACATCGTTTTAAAGCACATCATCATGCGCATAAGAGATGATGTGTCGCTCTGCACAGGAACCTTTCTGTTTTTCACAATCCTATCATGATCATGATAATAATCCTGCTATATAGAAACTGAAATAGAAACCAGGGTTGGGGTCAATTCAGGAATGAACTCAACAATTCCAATTGAAAGAAGGAAATTGAATTGGAATTGGAATGGAACAACAATTAAAGGAAACAGAATTGGAATTGAATTGGAATTACAGGAAGCGGAATTTAATTCAGGAAGAATTCCACAGAATTCTGTTTATTGCTGAGCATTTATTTGTCACTGCATTTAAAGACATACATTTGAACTTTATTTATGTGGATTCACAAATATCAAGCTAAGTATGAAATAGAGTTGATCAAATGCAAGTAAATAAAAGTGAGAACAGTACATTATGAATTAATAATTGACTGACAGTGGTGATAAATTTCTGAATACATTGAATATATGATTGACAAATGTTTTGTTCTTGATTTAAACTTTATTATTAATTCAATTACATGGTGAATTTTCACGTATTTACATTACATAATCGCTTTATGCAACCCTCCCCTTCTCCTCCGTCATCTCCATTTTCTCCTCCGGGGGGCATTGAGACCGTGAGCCGGACACCGGGCCACTAGGGTTCGGGGCCCGCCGTTCTCCCGGCTCGCTTCCCGGACAGCTCGCCAAATTTGCTTTGACTTGCTTTACTCTACCCGCTCTTATCTTCCCTAGTATTAATGAGAAAGCGCAAACTTTTGAAATTCACCGTGTAATCGAATTAGTTTAAATCAAGACCAAAACATTTGGTAATCATATATTGAATGTATTCTGAAATTTATCACCACTGTCAGTCAAATATTAATTCATAATGTACTGTTCACATTTTTATTTACTTGCATTTGATCAACTCTATTTCTTACATTGCTTGATATTTGTAAATCAACATGAATAAAGTCCAAATGTATGTCTTTAAATGCAATGACAAATAAATGCTCAGCAATAAACAGAATTCTGTGGAATTCTTCCTGAATTGAATTCCACTTCCTGTAATTCCAATTCAATTCCAATTCCATTTCCTAGCAGCTGCATGCAGTTCCAATTCCAATTCCATTCCAGGAAGTGAATTGGAACTTACCATTCATTCTCAATTCAATTAATGAATGGCCCCAACCCTGACACTCACATTCATTTTCTTTTTATTTAAATGTTTTTATTATATTTTACAAAATTTTCACTAGAATTACTGCTGATTTAAATGTTGTATTTATTGCATCCATGCTGAATATTTGATTTAATGCAACCTTTTTTAAGGATATTGTATCAATGGTCCACATAAATATTAAAGGGGCCATGACATGGATTTTATTATTATTATTATTAATATTCCATGGTGTTTATTTATGATGTTAATAAAGTTTTGGCAATAAATAAAAAAAAAAAAATACATATGTGGAAAATCCATCAATCCGCTGTCTTCTTTTTTATATTAAACAGTTAACAAGTTAATGAGGTATTGATATCATAAACTGCTCAAAAAACAGTACGGTATCAGATTGGCAGATACTCAAGGATGCAGTCTCATGTTGAACATGAAAAAGCGGTATCAAGACTTTTGCCACGATGTTGTGTAGATGATGAAGCGAGGAGCAAAATAACACAGACGGCAAAAGAATACTAAACATCTTCAGCTAGAAAACCTCAGAAATTCAAGACAGAGATGAGGAGCACTTGAGCCTTTTCCCAAAACGAAAGACTCTGAAGGATCCTGCTTTGATGAAATAAGAAAAATGAAAACGAGAGACTCAGAAGAGACAGAGAGAGAGATGAAGCGCTATGGAAATCAACCGAGTATCCACTGTACACAGATGAAAAGAAAGGCAGAGGTCATGCAAGGGAAACGATGGAGGAGGAAGACATGAGGAAGACGGGATGTGACACCGACAGAGAGATATTTATGGGATATAGGTGGCACAACCCGCAGGGCCCAGGGGCTCTTGGGAAAGGGCAGGCTGTGTGACGTATACGCAGATGTGTGCTCTTTCACGACGAGCGCAAACGCCAGGGGCCGCATTAGAGTTATGCAAATCACATGCAAATTTCATGTGTCACTTTAATGATATGCTAATTCCTGGTGTTATCTAAATGCCGTAAAGACAGGAGTCTGTCATCTAATTAGGAGGGATGCGTATGAGTCAGGCCAAGGTGTGTTTACAGATGCAGTAGACGCTATCGTGTGTGTGGATTACTATACAGCTGTGCTGGAGAACGAAATTAAATTGACAGTTATTTCCACCTAATCCCACAGTCAGATAAACACGGCCTTTTATCACATCATCAAAGACAGCGAGTGCCCTTTGTGGAGAGTACACGGCACGGCTCTCCAATAGAGTACCAGCGCAAACAGCAGAGTTATTGGAGGAGGCGCACAGGGTTTGGCCCACGTGGGTGTAATTAGCGTTAATGGGATAGTTGATCAGTATAATTACTGAGACTCTGGCTGCTGTTATTCTAATCGTGGGGATTTATAAGTGTGTCTGTGTCCTCTGCACATCGGCTACCTCTCATAATTTACATGGCTACGACCTGCACCGCTGATTGTGATAATCACACGCCGCTGCTCTCTCGTGAGATTGCACTGTATAAAAGGTTTTTGGAAATGAAAACCAAGATTACTGGAATATAGGTTCTTTATTGAAATACTATTTCAGTTGTTCATTGTGATACTGTTGCTTGCCTTTTCATTATAATTCTTTTTGAAACTGAATCCATATTTCTAAGTGGATATTGTGTTTGGGCAATTTGTTTATTACCGTACTGCCATCTTTCTTCTTCAAAATTTCATGTTTAATTTCATAAAATAATACAAATACAAATAAGTTTGTCACAGATTGTTGAGAATTGTTTCAAAGCAAAACTTACACCAATTTTGGAGAATGCACTTGTAGAAAATGATTTTTTAAAGTTGTAAATAAGAAAACAAGAAAATATTACTGTTTAAAAAAGAAGTGTAAACAAACATTTTTAAAGTTGTAAATAATAAAAACTTTTAATTAATTTTTTTTTTTTCATGTTTGTAAAAAAAAGAAAGAAAGAAAGAAAGAAAACACTGGATTTTAAAATGTTAAGTTGTAAATAAAACAAAGATTAATATGTTTTACAAGAAGATATTACACAACAAAACTAAAAGCTGCAATAAAACAAAGGTTCATGTTTATACAAGAAAATATTTCAGTGTTTAAAACTTATATTTTTCTTATTTAATTTTTCTTTTAACGCTTTACTAGCCAATTCTTTGTAATTATTTGTAACATTTACCCGCACTTTTTTAAGTGAATACTGTTTTAAAACAAATCCCATTTTTGAAGAGTGAAATCACGTGGATGACCTGTTTATGAGTTTGTGTTGGTGGAAGGATTGTGCTGATAGATTGTGTTTCCAGACCACTGGTGATAGAGCATCACCATTCAGACCAGCATTCTGCTGTGCCAAGATCTTCTCTCTCCGAGCATCCGTTACCCATCATGACTGTCTGACATGCCGAGTTTTACATCTGTCATCTGACTGATCTTTATTCACTGTCCACTGTCTATGATTATAACCTCCTCTCCATTTCCAACCTTTTCCGATCACTCATTATCACTTGACATTTCTCTCACAAGTCCAACATCTTCCACTGTCTGTCACTATCTTGGTCTCTCAGTACAGACAAAGTCCCGTTGTCTTTAAAGATACTGTAGATTTGATTCGTTCTTCATTTTGCTAAAAAACCTGTATGACCTTCCTCGCTGGACAAAAAAAAAAGATATTATGCAGAATTTTCATGGCCATTGATCTTCATATAATAGGGAAAAATAATGCACTGCTCTAAAAATGAAAGGGAACACTAAAATAACACCTAAAATCCTAGATCTGAATAAATGAAATATTCTAATTACATACTTTGTTCTTTACATAGTTGAATTTGCTGACAACACAAAAATTATCAATGGAAAACAAATGTATTAATCCATGGAGGTTTGGATTTGAAGTCACACTCAAAACTGAAGTGGAAGAACACACTACAGGCTGATCCAACTTTGATGTAATGTCCATAAAACAAGACAAAATTAGGCTCAGTGTGTGGCCTCCACGTGCCTGTATGACCTCTCTACAACACCTGGGCACGCTCCTGATGAGGTGGAGGATGGTCTCCTGTGGGATCTCCTCCCAGACCTGGACTAAATTATCCGCCAACTCCTGGACAGTCTGAGATGCAAAGTGGTGTTGGTGGATGGAGCAGGACATGATGTCCCAGATGTGCTCAGCTGGATTCAGGTCTGGGGAACGTGCGGGCCGGTCCATAGCATCAATGCCTTCGTCTTGCAGGAACTGCTGACACACTTCAGACACATGAGGTCTAGCATGGTCTTGCATTAGGAGGAACCAAAGGCCAACCGTACCGGCATATGGTCTCACAAGGGGTCTGAGGATCTCATCTCGGTACCTAATGGCAGTCAGGCTACCTCTGGTGAGCACATGCAGGGCTGTGTGACCCTCCAAAGAAGTGCCACCCCACATCATTACTGACCCACTGCTAAACCGGTCATGCTGGAGGATGTTGCAGGCAGCAGAACGTTCTCCACAGCGTCTCCAGACTCTGTCACGTCTGTCACATGTGCTCAGCGTGAACCTGCTTTATCTGTGAAAAGCACAGGGCGCCAGTGGTGAATTGCCAGTCTTGGTGTTCTCTGGCAAATGCCAAACGTCCAGCACACTGTTGGGCTATAAGCACACCCCCCACCTGTGGACGTCAGGCCCTCATACCACCCTCATGGAGTCTGTTTCTGACCGTTTGAGCAGACACATGCACATGTGTAGGCTGCTGGAGGTCATGCAGGTCTCTGGCAGTGCTCCTCCTGTTCCTCCTTGCACAAAGGCGGAGGTAGCGGTCCTGCTGCTGGGTTGTTGCCCTCCTACGGCCTCCTCCACGTCTCCTGATGTACTGGCCTGTATCCTGGTAGCACCTCCCTGCTCTGGACACTACGCTGACAGACACAGCAAACCTTCTTGCCACAGCTCGCATCGATGTGCCATCCTGGATGAGCTGCACTACCTGAGCCACTTGTAGACTCCGTCTCATGCTACCACTAGAGTGAAAGAATCTAAAAGTGACCAAAACATCAGCCAGAAAGCACAGGAGCTGAAATCTGGTCTGTGGTCACCACCTGCAGAACCACTCCTTTATTGGGGGTGTCTTACTAATTGCATATAATTTCCACCTGCTGTCTATTCCATTCACACAACAGCATGTGAAACTGATTGCTTCCCAAGTGGGCAGTTTGATTTCAAAGAAGTGTGAATGAATCGGAGTAACATTGTGTTGTTTAAGTGTTCCCTTTATTTTTTTGAGCAGTGTATTTAAGTGAAGACAATAGCTAGCTAGCAACTGTCTTATTGTCAACATTCTTCAAAAGATCATCTTTCATGTTCAACAGAAGAAAGAAATTGTGGAAAAAAAAGGTGAATTATTCTATTAAGCCTATTTAAGGTACTGTATATGCAGAGCAAACTCATACAAAATCAAATTAAATATTGTATATTCATTTACTTAATAAAACTGTCTTTCAGCTGCAAAACTGGTGCACTTTCAAGTCTCAACACTCAAGGTACATAAAATAAGTGTAATTTTAACAGTAAAATCTTGTAAAAACACTACGAATTTTCCTGTACTACTATATATACTGTATATATCTAACCAATATTAAATGTAAAATTAATGTTCATTTTATAGTAAAATGTTGTTAATTGTACTGTTCTTAGAAGTAACTCCACATTTGAGTATTTTGCTTAAATAATCATGTTTTTAATCTTAGTTTTTATCATTGTTTATGTACATTTGAGCTTTATGTTACATCTTCTGTTGTTTAATGAATGTTTATTGCATTATTTAAGTGTCATGCGTTATCATGATGGTGTTCAGTGTTTGTGTGAAGTGCACCTTCTATATATTAGTATATACTTCTGCTTCTGGTGAAGCTAGTTGTTATGAGCTTTGATTCTTCGTGTGGTTTTCTCTTTTACCGACTGCATTATAATGGTGCTTGTAAGTACATTAAAGGTACAAAACAGATTTTAATAGTAGTGTGCATTGTTAAATTTACTGGTTTACATAAAAAAATTTCTGTTTGTAATTTACAGTGTTATACTGTAAAATTTACTGTTTTTTTCCGTAAACGTACTTACAGTTTTCTGATTTTTAAAAAAAATTATTCTGGCAACCACAGCTCCCAATTTTTTACGGTTATTTTACAGTGTACATTTTATTCAATATCCGGTACACAAACTGATTAATGATTGATGATGAGGGAGATAAATATGGACCTGTGGAAGTAATGTGATTTATTTCTTTAAGTCAGTCTTTTAAAATGTATTAATCACTATTGTGATTCCTGTTTTTTGATTTATCTGAATTTAAGACATTTTAAAGACTTGCAGGAAAAAACAAACAAACAAATATAATTTCTTTACATTCAGATGCATGTCAAGACGTGTTGTGGCAAGCGTAGGCTGGAAATGAATCCATTTTCTTTTCATTCATTCATGAATTCATACAAAAACCTGCTTATTGCTAAGAAACAAACCCCTTGCATGCCCTTTGTCTATTTGTATTATTTATACCTCGTATTTCCTATATCTCTTACTGTTCGTGTACACATTTGTTTGTTTTGTGTGTGTAGTCATCCAAATCAGAGGGATTACTCAGATTTGTAATTAGTCCAACGGATGCTTCAGACAACTTAATTATGTTCCTTAATTAACATGCAGACCAAATGGAACGCCAGGTGTTTGGTCTCCTAAATTCAATTAACGCTCCTTAATGCCAGTCGACCTGCATGGCAGGGCAATGCATGCAACAATTATGAATCAGGATTTGAGCTGAGACATAGCTGAGCGGCATATCAGAGGACATTATCATATACAAAAGAGGCATAATTTACTGCTAATAATGGCACACAGACGGCCATGATCATTCCTGGAATATGGAAGCGGTTCTAATGATCTGTGGAAATGGGACTGAAATGCACATCATTAGAACGGGACTAAAAACAAAGGCATGAGGCCGACACAACAGCGGGAATGATGTTTGTGACATATGTCTTATGTTTTCAGATGAAATCGTACACATAAATGTTATGTTAAACAGAATACACTTCTCATAAACAACTTATGTTAATTTTATTCAAAAAAATCGGGCTCTTTATCACTCATTATTACTACTGTATTTTTTGTTGCTGTTGCCTTTTGACCTGCTTAGTTTGGGTTTGAAAGACAAATGAATATTTCCTCCCAAAATGAAAACTAATGTAGACACCCTCAAGAAGATTTTTTAGGTGAAACCATTGTTCTTAGTGATTCATAATATAAAATACCATCACTACTAAATTTAAAAAAAAGCATATCAAGGAACACAAAATTAATGTCTCTGGCTCCTGAGGATATACTGAGGTCTTATGAATCGAAACGATCTGTCTGTGCAAGCAATTTGACAACATTTACAACATTATTGGCAAAACAGGAAAAACGGATTCTTTTCTATAAACCGGTTCTTTTGGATGGTTTGTTTCAATGAACTGATTCAAATAACCCATTCACTTACATCAAGATATTGTATTATTAAATGGGTAGTTTCCAGTCAGAGAGACTGTCGGGTATCTGAAAGCTTGTAGATTTCTGCTGCTCAAGCTGGGATTTGTTTCAGATGGTTCACTCTGAAATGGTTTTGTGAACTGATGGATCCAGTTCTCCTGAAATGAACTGGTTCTAAAAACGAAAAGTGGATCACTTTAGACAGTTTACATGAGACTAAAAATCAACAACAATGCATTTTTCACTTTAGTCGTTTTCACATTTATACTGAGGTATACTGTAATTCCTCAACTAAATGCTTCACTAGCTGGCATGAGAACGGTTATGAGATGCCAGCTCCTGTGGTCCTGCTGGCTAGCGTGAGAATGCACTAGATTACACTATCACAGCCTGCACACCCACACCTATATCAGTGCTGCACAGAAAGACAGAGAGACTGCAGAATATAAAATAAAAACACACTTTAGGGTTCAAGTTGACATGCATTTTAAATCCACCCTGTCTGTTTTCTAAATGTATATATTTGATCTTAATGTGAACGGTTCAACCATGATTCCTCTTGTTTTGTTTAGCTGACCTGATGGTGAAAAACAGATGCTGGGAAATTTCCTCACTCTTTGACCTGAGTTTTTTATGGGACAGATTTAGAGAAATTTAGCATTACATTACAAAATGGATCTTCTGCAGTGAATGGGTGCCGTCAGAATGAGTCCAAACAACTGATGAAAACATCACAATAATCCATCATTGATCAACACCACTCCAGTCCGTCAGTTGTATGTTTGTGTGATTTTATTTGACTTATTTTTTTAAACTTCAGATGGTTGCCTCCGGCTGAAATACAAGTCCTCATAATATTGCTTCCTCTAGTGAAAAAGTGGTCTCATCTGAATAAGGAAGGAAATATGCAAAGATCAAACACCATTTACATGCAAAAACAGTTTTAAACAAATATGTGGGTGGACTTTGATGTGAGAGGACAACAGAAGATGGAATTTTATTATGGATTACAGACTCATATTTTAATCAGTTATACAGTATATATAAGTAAATAAGGTCTTAATGGTGGATTTGTTTCTTATAAATGTGCAGCTTTTGGCTTCAAGAGATGTTAGTTGATGTACTGGTGTTGATTAGTTGTGTATGATTGTGATGTTTTTATCAGACTCTCATTCTGACGGCACCCATTTAATGCAGAGCATCCATTGGTGAGCAAGTGATATAATGCTAAATTATAATGAAATATATATTTATTTTTAAAATGTGGTAAAAATGTGTTTTTTCTGGCTGTTGTTTTCTGATTTCTGTAGTGATAAAATCCCCTCTGCAAAAACCTTTAACTTAGTATGTCAACAAAATTAACCATGTATTTTAAACCATGCTTTATCCAATGTTCTGGAAAAGTGCATATTTGCATATGTCTCGTTTGCATATTCAAACATAACATTTGAGAAAACTAATGTTTGCTATTTTTAATGTAATCAGCCCACTGGGGATGGATGCTGAGATCCATCACAACACACTCGGTGTCCTGCTTTAATTTTTTGAGCCCATAATTTTTAATCAAAATGTCATGATTTGATCTCCCGGTGAAACGACAGAGTTGGCTTCCCTCTGGGGATGAATGCCGGACTACTCCAATCATTTTGTTAAAATTGCTGTTCTCACACAGTGGGTCTGCTGATGAATCAAGCTTAGTTTGCACTGCCCCATGCTTCAATAACAGTGCCTATCTGACGGAAGGTAATAAGAGAAATCAATGGAGTGTCCTTTATGGACATCGCAGAGCTCAAGCTACTACATATGTCTTTTAATGCGTCGCATATAGTGTGCTAATGACTCTTGCAGAGGCACTAACAGCTCTCATAAGAGCCATTCCAATGCAAAGCCTGCATTACGCTGTGACAGGTTCACAAAACAATCCGCGCTGAAATGTGCTGCACAAACTTTTAAGGTCGGGCTGAAATGATTGGGGACCTTGTTAAAAATAAACTTCAGGCTCTCCTTCCTAATGTTGGGATGTTCTGGAAGGATTTGCAGCATGGCTGGTGCAAAACACAGCCAGGAATAGAACGTCCTTGTGTTTAGAAAGAAAAGAATAGGTTCTGCCTTATTCGCTCACAATATGTGATTTTAATATGTAAAGGAAAATGAATATGTCAACTCACTGTAAAATCCACCTGCTATATAACATTCACCCAAATATTATACATCTCAACAGATTAATCATAGTTTTGCACATAAATTAGCTGCTGCCATTCCAGGCATGAAAGAAAAGAGTTACTGACCTTTTCAAATGTGAGAATGTGCAAAATAATAATTATCTTAAAGATGTAAAACATATTTGTTGCACATGCAAATTATATACTTATTTTTAATAGAAATTATTTTGCAGCAATACACATTATTGTTCCAAAGTTTGGTCTTTTTTGAAAGAAATGAATACATTTATTCAGCACGTTAAATTGATAAAAGACAGATTATACATAGTTTGAAAAGATTTATTAATTTATACTTTTTATTCATTAAAGTATCACAGGTTCAAAAAAACATATCAAAGACTAAAAATATAAATCGGCACATTAGAATGATTTCTGAAGGATTGTGAGACACTGATGACTGGAGTAATGAAAATGTAGCTTTGCATCACAGAAATAAATTATATTTATAATCATATTAAAACAGATATATAAATATATTATTTACATCGTTCCAATTTCAAGATTACCAATAGATTTCTGAAGTAGGATGATACTTCACATGTCTGCACTAAATGCAGAAGCAACCATGACTAGTGGAAAAAGAAAAGAAAAAACTCTTAATGAAGGATGTTATTGCTTAACTTGAGAGGGAGAGAGAGACAAAGAGAGAGAGAGAGCAAAAGAGATGGTAAAAAAGGGTCAAGATGAGATCATGTTTGACCACAGTAATATGACACTCTGTTATGCCAAAGTTGCCATTACACAGACTTGTCTGTGGGTGTCTGTATCAAAGTTAATCAATTCTTATCAATAATGAAACAGGGTCCAGACCTGAGCCGATATTCATTGGGAGGTGTCAATTAACTGTGCGCCTGTAGAAAACTAATACTCAACTGGATCTGTCAATTTCTTTTAGGCCTCATTAGCAAACAGAAATGAATTATGTATGATCGCCTTTTAAATCAATTATAAATTAAACCCTGCAATGGAAACAGCAGGTAACAGGAATCAAAGGAGCAGAAGGAGAGAGGAGAAAGTGAGAGATTTAGTTTCTGTCACGGCACAAATGGCCTCCATAGGAACTGCAATGAAAAAAAAAATTCTGCCACCTTCAAACTTTTATGGTGTTTTAATGGTTTCTTGTTAGCTACCGATAGAACCGGAGTTTTCATCTCGTGTGAGTGCACATCAGGGCTTCTGCAGGGTTTATGAAGGACCATTTAAGATCATTTTAAGACCATTTAAAGACCAAATCGAAGAGAAGAGAACAGAACGTGCCAATATGTTCTCCGAATGTAATTGTCTGGGGAGCAGAAAATGAGCTGCATTAGCAATAAAATACAACATTCAGCAGATCTCCATTCATTCAACTACAATACAGAACTAACTTTTACCGTACCTTCTGAGTTTGTCTTGTTTTCCAGTGCAAATGTCTTAAGATACATAGAAAAGCAAAATAATCAAAAATAAGAGGCCTTGTTTTAAGAAAATTGATTCAAATGAATAAAGTAGGGGCTCATAAAAAACAGGGAAAAATAATCTTCATACCTCACAGATACAGTATATATTTGTTTCTGTGTTTAAGATATGTTTTTGATTACAAGGATCAGCAGATGCCACACAGGGCCGAGCAGGAGCGACTCTAAAAATAGCACATGAATTTCTTCTGCACCGACATTGCCTTTACTTCCTCCCTGTGCGATCCACGCTCATGTCCCTTGTTGGCCTGATCCTGAGCTTTAGGAGCCACTATTATTTATTCAAGCTGACTGCAGGTTGCTGTGCCAGTAGGGGAAACACTTTACCTGGTGATCCGACAGCCTGAAATTACCCAGAACGCAAAAAAATAAACCAATAAAAAAGCTGCAAGAGATTTAATCTCCTGGAACCTCTTCTTCATAAGCTCTTTTTCATCTCTTCTTGTTGTAGTTTATTTGTGGTGGAGTTTACCGTTGTGTGTTTTTATGTGAAACCGCTAATACAATGCCTATTGTGTTCATTTTGCATGGTTGACAGTTACAGTCCCAGCTCTGTGTCTCTCTCTTTACGTGCCACAGCCCAACTGCAAGGAAAGCTTGTGAGCATTACTGTTGCGGATTAAAATTTTAATTGTGTTTCACGAGTTTATCTCACCGACCAGAGAGAACAAGAAACAGAGAGTGAGAGAAAGTGAGGGAGGAGAGGAAGATCCAGCACTGTGAACAAGAACAACAAACATGGAGTAGACAAAAACACAGAAGGTGCCTTCAGGTTTAATGCGCATCCATGTCAGAAGTTGCAATGGTAACTTGGAGTCCTCCATTCTGGGTGACTTTCAAGCATGAAATGAAATCGGTTCTGCTGTTCAGACTGATACCTCCCACTTTCTCTTATGCATTCTCTCCCTAGAAGTCACATGAAACCCCATATTTTATTTTACATAAAAACACAATTGCTGAAGCAATCATGCCATTTTTGTTGATTTTACAAATCTTGCAACTCTTTGTGAGTGTTGGAACTTATGTTTTAAGGGATTTGTGCCATACCTGGGGCCTCATGTACAAAGACTTGTGTAGAATTATTACTAAAACATTGCGTACGGACAAAGCTGGAAATGTGCGTACGCACAAAAAAATTCAGATGTATGAAACACTGCGTACGCCGAATCCCACGCATATTCTCTTTGTACATCCGAATTAACGTGAAATTGAGCGCACATGCACGAGCGCTAAACCCCTCCCTGCCTCCTCCCCCATATAAATAGGGTAATGATTCCACTTCTGCAAAACCAAACGAAAAAACAATGGCAAAAGCAAGCAAGAAGAGAAACTTCACAGATTGTGAGGTCCTATCGGTGTAGTCACATAATTGGTATAAAAATATTGTGTCAATTAACCCATTTTCTAAATTAAAAGCAATGTTTTTCACATGTGTTGGTGCGATACTTTGTAGTGTGCAATTTAAAACAATTGTCTCTAGGAGTCGCCAACGGACATAAAACAAACACGCACAAGAAATAAACGTACGCCAGACATGGAGTTGACGTGGACCAACGCACATTCTCCCGTTCATTTCATTGTTAGTAAATCCGAACGCGAGTGTGAAATCTGGTGTATGCACAGTTTTTGGGAGTACGCAGCGTTGATACATGAGGCCCCAGGTGTGCTTCAGAGCAAGTTTACTTCATCTGAAAAGCCAAACATATGGAGCTGTTTGTGATGCAAATTAAACTATTTTTTTGTTTACAAATCATGCACTGTAATAAATGTGTTTTGAGGTTGTAAAATTGTATATGAACTGCACCAAAAAAGTCCATGATATGCTCTGTAGTCCTAATTTGTGTGAAAATTAGTTAAAGTTAATGTTTTTAACTGTCACTAGTATTGATTTCAGCTGGAAACTGCAGTAAATTTTATGTATAGGTATTATTTGAATTCATGAAAAAAATAATGGTAATGCCATATTATTAAGTTTTGGCAAGCGTTTTACAATGGCTGAAAGCTGAAAGCAACTTTTGGCAACTGATTAACATTCTACTTCCTTGAGTAACATCCTTGAAAAAGGAAAGTTGGAGGAATCATTTATTACATTTTGATGAAAGATTACAGACTATCTGTTCACCAGGAATCAGGCCAGCAGACCACTCAATGTATTAATCGACAGCCAGCACAGGCCATCACAACCGACCTCCGCAGGACCTGCCAGACATTAGACCACCTCCTGCCAAAGTGCTTGTTGGGGCATCATGAGCAAGAGTCGACATTTCTTTGTGTTTTCTTGGATGGGTGCGCGTTTGTATGTGTGGGAGTGATCGCAAACCTAAACCCCAGCTAATATCATTACAAGTCATGCTGCTCCAATATAACCCCACTATGGAGACATAAAAGACCTCAATCAATTCAGGTCTAGACACTACTGGCCAATCAATAAACACATAACATCACAAATAAAATGGAAAAAAACCAAAGAATAGCTTCAAGCCTACATGGTGAGGGCAAAACAAAAAAGAAAAACAAAGGAGGAAGAGAAGAGGAAAAGTGAGAGGAGGATTTGACGAGTCCTGCAGGCTCCATTTGTTTGTTGTAATCAGGTCTGGTGATCTGCTCCATTCTCAAACATGGCTGGATGGTATAGAGCATTGTGTAATCCAATATGCTTGTTGCACAAACAGCAGGGGCACCACAGGATGGTATGCCAAAAAAATAAAACAAACTAAATAAATATATAGCATTTTACAGCACATTATATAGGGGCCAGGAAGCAATTTCGGGCACAGCTTTTGATGGCCTTTGATACTGTAAGTATACATCTGTGTACTCTCAACACACACAGCTCAAGTGCTACAGAATATAGAGTAATTATGTTCGCTCAGTGAGGTTTTATTTGCCACATTATGCAGATTTACTTCCTGACCCCCTCAACGCATGGACATGTGAGTGAGGTAACACAGCGGACAGGAAGCTGATTACACACATGCACAAAGCCCTCCAAACACTCATATTCATGAGCACACACTAATGAGACCGTCTCTTCATTACAGTACCTTTCTGACCCCAATCAGAGTGAAGCCCCCCCCCAACCCTTATTAATTATCTACACACACACTTATATTGTGTCCGTTCATTCCCAATAACAAACTCTTGTAACCTTCAAGACCATCATCGTGTCATTTACAAATCTCATGCTGTTCTAAAATGCTTTTATTTCTCTGTGGAAAAGAAGATTTTTTAAAGACTCTATGGATATAAATATCTATTCATATTTGGATGAAATCAAAACTAAAAACTAAGGAAAGAAAAAAAACCCCACTTAATTCTTCTATATGTTTGACTGTTAGTGTGTGTGTGTGTGTGTGTGACAGAGAGAAACGGAGACAGACAGACAGATAGATAGACATTGTTGTGAATACAACTTAACACTGATTTCTAGTTGTGTCCTCTTTTGGAAGCACAAACAAAGTAGTTTGACTTTCACAACGACACACAGCGTCTCCAGAACATGGCGCCTGCAGCAACACTACAGACAGAATAATAGCTCCGCCTTCTTTCTTTGGGCAACGTTATGAAAATAAACCCACTTTGTGATGTGAAAAACGTGAGGGGTGTGAAATGAGGTTTAAATGAGTCCTTTTAGGGGTAATATTGTATATAGTCGTAAATTGTATATAGAATATCTCTTTGGTTTTCTTCGCAACTTTAGGGATCTTATTTATGCAACAAATTTTAATTCACGTCATATGATCACTTTAAAAGCTGTATTTTCAGCACCATATATACCATTTACAATTTTTTTATTATGATTATTTTTTAGAACCTGGATCTAGTGAAAATAAAAAGCATAAACGTTCTTCAAAATATCTACTATTTTGCGCTACAGAATTTAGTAACTCTTTCCCTAACACACAAACACTTCCGATGAGGCAAAATAACAGAAATGACTTTGCAATATGACATTTAGAGACAGAACACATGACATTTGTCTTATCTTTGATTACCGGAACAAACATCCTGCCACCCACTCACCCTACACAACAACATATAGACCTTCTATTTAATCGCAGCTATCTCTCAAACTGAAGCCTGCAGTTATGTACACACATACACAAACACAAACGCAGTGGTGTATACAATGAAAAACAACTTGTTCTTTTACACCTGCACACTCAGCACCCAGTCGACCACTACAGATTTTATGATCCCCCACCCGCTGCTGTCTATAGCGTATCTCTGCGGCACACAGAAGTGCTGGCCTTTCCATTCTCATATCTCTCCCTCTGCACCCACTCAGCTATTATGCCCCTACCATGATGGGTGGCGGCAGTTTAATGTATTTATGGCTAAGGAAAAAAACAGCTTGTGTCGTCCCCTAAAGGTATGGAGGTGAACAACACAGCAGATGGGTTATGATCACTGTAAAATTGCATGTGACTGCATAGAAAATCAGCCAGGGTATTTACCAGGGTAATTTTCAAGTATCATTTTCCCATTTTGTTTGGTTGCTAATGACTTCCTGAATTGTTGAAGAATAGCAGATTAATGCAAAAACCTTATAAAAAGTTATTTATTCTCTATGATGCAAAGCCAATTGTTTTGCATTATTTCTCCAGACTTAAATCTTTCAGACAACATGGTGATTCGATTTGATTTTATGTTTAGAACAATTTAGTCTAAAGTTGCGTTCACACCGGACGCGAATTGCGCGAAGTTAGACGCGTGAACATTTTCCCCCAGTTTCACAGACAAGGCTTAAGCTAGTCCCAGACTAAATTGCATGTTTGAGCTGTCTCAGATGA
>JAUMHR010000075.1:2235247-2247659 GCA_032361145.1 Enteromius fasciolatus | reverse complement strand
CGGTGGATTGTGTTCACTGACAGTGGTTTCTTGAAGTATTCCTGAGCCCATTCTGTGATTTCCTTTACAGTAGCATTTCTGTTTGTGGTGCAGTGTCGTTTAAGGGCCCGGAGATCACGGGCATCCAGTATGGTTTTACGCCCTGCATCGATTGAGCTATTACTTTAAAAGTTACTTTCATTGGTGCAAGACTGAGGCAGTCCAATTACATAATGTTTTTTTGACTTGTATTAACATGTAAGTTGAATGATTTTATTCATACAGGACATTTTGTGGATTACATGACAAAAATGCTTTACTCTACACAGATAAGTGGAGCTCTATTCACACATCAGGAATCACCACAGGACAGAGCATAAGAGAGAAAGAGAGAGTTGCAGCTTATCAAAACCAATACATACACATGTTTAATTTCAGTTTGTCTCTCTCTATCTTTCCTGCTGTGAATTGCTCTACATGAACCAGCGAGGCTAAACAGGAACTATTCTTGTTCTCCAAACCCATGAAATTGAGCTGCGACTATGTGAGTGTGTTTCTGTATTGAATGAGGGATTAAACCAAGATGATTTTTACTGACTCTGTGTGCAAATGCAGCCAGACTCTGGAAACCATATGCTGTGTGTGCGTCATGAATCCCACCATTGGAAAAACTGTGGGTTTTACCCAAAAATATGTCCATTAGCACGTAGGCAAAATAAACAATGCATGCCGATGACATAAAAGAGCAATCTCTTTTGTGTATCTCTTTCAGGTGATTGCAGAGCAGTTGAAAATGATATTGTGAACATTGTGAAGCATTGGCTTTAAATGACTCTGGCTTATGGGAGGAACATACAAATCTATTTTCTTATACGTCGCAGCAAGCTTACACGCTCAATCCTATTATGACTGGAAAGAGTGAATTAACTATTCTGACATCACTGCATCCCATATGAACACATAGCAGCCAGACTTGGCAACATCAAATACATTTTTTATGCTGTTGATTTGAAGGCTTAAATGTGATTGGCTGACAAACGTTCTAAGGTATGCAATTATTTTCAGGTAAATGCACGGCTAAAGTAGATCCAGACAGGTCTTGATTATGCATTACATGACAATATTACCAAACGATTTCAGCTATTTCAAGGTCCTTACAGCATAAAGCAGCAAAACCCACAATGACTCTGACCAAGCTAATAAATATAGTAAACAATATGATGAAAATGACAAATTACGTCCCTGTTTTTGCCACAAAAATATGTTTTATAATTTACAAAAAGCACATGCTGTACTCTCTTTCTCCATTATAAATGCACACATACAGTACGGACACACTCACACACACAGAAATATAAACGCACAAAAACATGTTGACGATGTTATCAGTAAAATAGCAACTTAAAACTTAAAAGTTACAGATCATTTCTCACTAGTGAGGTAAGACTGGGGCATGCTAGTATCCGTGACCGTGGTTAACGCAATTAAATGTTTTCATCGATTGACAGCACTAGTTAAAATATATTATAACAAATTATTATTTTTAACTACACTAATATTTGACAATATTATTGCTTTTACTGTACTTTTTGATTCGAAAACAACTGCTTTTGTGAGCAGAAAAGTCATTGCACACAGTTTCACTCTAATTTACGGCTTCACATTGAGTCGGTTACCTTTAAACACTGACTCTAAAACGTTTGTTTGTCATAAAAAAACTCGGATGAGGTTTGGTTTTTTTGCGTTTTCACATTTTAACAAGCATTTTGATAGAAAAGGATGACGCATATGAAAATTTCAGACTTAAGGACATTAGGAGTCTTTTAAAAACATGAAAAACCTTACTGACTTTAAAGTGCCCCTATTATGCTTTTTCAAACATGATTGTTCATGCAGTGTGTCATGTAGCTGTATGTGAACACACTATCTGCTAAGTTGTGACGCTGACAGTGCACGATAAATAAAGTTATTGTCTATCAAAAAAAGTCGGCTCACATTTGCCAAAACGAGTCGTCAACAATTTGACTCTTTCTCTGTTACGACCACACGTCACAAAGTAACATATTTGCATAATGTTCGCCCACTTTCTACTGTATGTCACAAACAGCTTGCCCCGCCCCCAAACTGTAAAATCTCCACCCGTATTACATCATGTGAAGAAGACGCTGTATCCTGTGAGAGTTCATTTGTTTTATATGCCCTTCTGAAAGATGAATCTACGTGATTAACATTTATTTTTTTCAACAACACCTCAGCAGTACAGTCACATTATTTTTCTGATGACTGCTTTTCCAATCTTCACCAAATGCTTGGTCTTAAAAGATGGATCAGTGCCCAGTTTATTTGGAACGGCTTGCTCCTCTGAACTTTTACCTATAAGTAAGATTGATAATTGATGATTGTATTTTCTAGCGATCGATCAAAACACATCTTTGTGTATGTTATGCTGTGTAACAACCCTGCACATGTCCTGTGTGTTTCTGTAGTTCAGCTGTGGGGCTGTAATGCAGTCTAAACATTGTGATTGATGCAGCTTGTCTGTCTGTCTGTCTCATCATTTCGAGTTTAAAGCCCTGTTTACACGAAGGGAAGAAGCAGGTATTTCCCTGCGGTTTGGTTATGCGCCAGAAAATGCTTTACGTCATGTGAGCGCCCTATTTAACGTTACATAGGGTTGGCATAGTTATTATCGCGCTCAACGGCGTGTTTATGGGGGTTGATCTAAATGACAAGTTTTTTGAAAATGATGTTGTGTGCACAATGTCATTATTGAAGGAGATATTAATTTCTCTAAATGCTCGGCTATGTGGCTTAAGTAATGATAAAAGGAAGGAGGGGTTTAGACAGATTGAGTCGTCGAACTGCTTCACACGAGTCATTTACGAATCATTTAGAAACGGGGTAAAATTAAATCTATTTTTGGAGAAAACTAAAGTGTTTTTTGACCTTGCATACATAAACCTGTTTTAAGACACTCATAAAACAATATTAGCCACCTTTAAAATGGCATAAAGGGGACACTTTAAACTTTTGACTGGTAATGTTTCCTGGTAAACTAATACAATCCTATGCACTCTAAAAACTGCACAAAAGTCAGCCAAATTGAGAAGTGCTTGCCATTTCAGCATGCAACAGGCATCAGATGTTTAGTGAAGGGTCTGTGGGCGGTGTGCTGTGAGACTGAGACTGCTTGTCCCCTTTAGTTCTCTGCTGACATTTTATGGCTCAACTGACCTGGAATCAGGTGGCTCTTTGGCTATTAGGGGGCACAGAAAAGCCAGCAGGGCAGAGAACAGATGTAAGGACCCTTACAGAGGGGTGAGCACCCCTGTTTCGTGATTGGACGCAATGGAGCATGAAGACATGCTCTGAGCAGGACATTAAAGAGAGGAGCAGGACAGAGCTCCATTTATCACTTCATCAAATGAAATATCCTTATAGCTTTTTAGTCTGGACAGGCTGATACTGTAGCTCTCAATCTTCCTCAATGCTATAATATTTAATATTTAACAGTGTTCTCTAATAATCTAGCTATGAAATAACACTGTAAATGCATCGTTAAAATGTATCATTGATTGTTGAAAGCTGCAGCGTAGAGTGAGATTTTTTTTTGTGAAATACATTTATGTCAAATTATTTGAAATACTACTTTTGTGTGACTTTTATGCCGCTTTTTCATCATTTCGGAGCTCGGCAGTGTCAGTCTCTTTAGATCTGCTAGATTTAGACAAAGTTAACTCTGCAGAGGACACAGCGAGGGAAGAGAGAGGAGAGAAACAGTGGATGAAGAGCGGAGGAGCTAACTGATGAAACAGGAAGAGACAGAGGATAGTTGGACTGGACGGGCCATCTGTCTACAGATGATAAGATGTCTCTACGGGTCTGCCACCACAAGACTGAACACAGGCCTATTGAACACATGCACACTAATCCAGTAGCTTGTGACTTGCACACTGTGTTCAATCTCTGCTCACAATCCAGAATTATCAAAAAGTTGCTACACACAATACTGGTCAAAAGTTTGGAATAATTAAGATTGTTTTTGTTTGTTTTGTTTTTTTGAAAGAAGCATATTATGCTCACCAAAACTGCCATTATTTGATCTGTAAAAAACACCCCCAACAACTACAACTGATTTTGTGAAATACTATTACAATTTAAAACAACTGATTAATATCATGATTTTCTATGTTAATATATTTTATTGCTGTGATGCACAGCTAAATTTCAGCATCATTACTCTTCAGCGTCATACGATCCTTCAGAAATCATTCTAATATGCTGATTTGCTGCTCGATCAATTTAATGTGTTCTTGCTTGTTAAAATGATAGATTTTTCATTTATGCCAAAAATCATTAGGAAATTAAATAAAGATCATGTTCCATGAAGATATTTTGTAAATTTACATGATACCATGAATACATTAAAACTTGAAAATATTAAAACTAACATTTTTAATTAGTAATATGCAGACAACTTTAAAGGCCATTCTTTTCAATATTTAGATTTCTTTGCACACTCAGATTAAAGATTTTGGCTAAATAGTGTCCTATATCCTAACAAATCATACATCAATGGAAAGCTTATTTATTCAGCTTTCAGGTGTATAAAGATGGTGGTTCAGGGTCACACACACACACACACAGACACACACACACACACACACACACACACACATATACAGGATATATATGTACTGTTCTTTTGAACTTTCTATTAATCAAAGAATCCTGGAACAACGCTTAAAAAATGCAACAACCCTTTTTCATCGGAGACAATAATAGGAACCTTTATTAATAATTGAGCTCCAATAAGAAATTGAAATAACTTCTCAAAGATCATGTGTCACTGAAAACTGGAGTAATGATGTTTTGCACCACAGAAAATCTATTAAAATAAAAAACTGCCTTTTTAAAATTGTATCAAATAAAAGCAGCCTAGCTGAGCACAAGAGACTTCTTTCAAAAACATTGAAAACCTGATTATTACAAACTTTGTACAATTAAAACAGGTGACACTTGTTATTTCGACTTCCCCCTCAATAGATTCATAATTTGCTGTTTGTTAATAGTAATTTGTTATATTTAGGTAATTGATAGAATAAAGGATTTAGAATAAAGTGATCTAGAATAAGGCACTAAAATATGCTTACTTTTTACTAATAAATGGCTAATATTAGTAATATGCATGCATGTTAATAAGCAACTAGCAGGTATAACTGTAAAATAAAGTGTTACCAAAAAATCTTTTAACTGTGACTCACCCTCACCACATTTCAAACCCTTACCCTTAATCTTTATTCCACTGGTAATGCAAATCAGAAAAATACAGAGTCAGAATGACCCATTTTACAAGACAATAAAGACACACACGCACAAAAAAACAATCCAACTTGAAAACAAAGAGTGGGAGGAAAAAAACTCTTTTTGTTAGAGAAAATTATTGGCATGGGGGATCTTTTGGCCGTTCTGATTGGTCGATTGTTTCAACCCTCTGAGCGTGCTCAGTAATTATCTTGTCTAACTGCCTCACAGTACCATGGTGACCCCAAACCCCACAATGCAGCATTGCCATCACGACACCCGGCAGGAAAAGCACCTCCTATTGGCACAGGCACGTAAACTGACTCGCTTGGCACGGCAGGCTTTTGCCCTTTAAATCTGCCCACATATTTGGTCACACGTTTTGTGTTTTGCAATGCAGTATTAATGAGGGTTATTTCTGAACCTTGCGTCCACGAAATTGCCATTTGGAAGAGCGAATGCACACATAAACCTAATGTAAAAGAAAAGGCTCTCCAAGCTTCCATTAGAGTAAACCAATAGCGGAGCTTGAGATGTGTAGTTAAAAGCTCTCAAACAGCACAACAGAAATCATGGCCTGCTCCACTCTCCAGATAACAGGATTATCCTCTCTGTGCTCTCACAAACACTCTGTCTGTCTCTGTCTGTGGCACACACACAAATACAGATTTATTACAACAAAAACACATAATGGTGAATTTTTTTTGAGTGGTTTCCCTTGACCGGGGCTCTGTTGTCAAGCACCAAACGGCAGAAACATCCATACTTTTTACATTTTGTGAGCATTGCTTGCCCAATCTGCCATCATGATGATGAGTGACGTGGATGGTTGACAGGGTGGAGTTATGTGGTTGCCAAGTTGTTCTGATGCACCACAATTTCAGCAACCAAAAATTTCATTCGGGTTGCAGAAATGTCCAAAAATGGTTTTATAGGGGTAAATTCATTGACTGAAACATCTGGGTTGACAATATTTACTTATAGACTAAAACTGATTACTACATGTACATTATACATGTGCATGCATAATAAGCCTATAAGTGTGTGAGCAGACACAAGGTATTTCTTTACTAAGTGACATCAACAATTATGGGTCGTTTAATTTTGCAGATTCCTGCGAACAAAGAAAGTTTTCACAGCATCCAACTGTCTATACAATAAAACCTGATTAAATAGTAAAATAGTAAAAACAAAGCAGTTGCAAATGTTTTACAAAATGCACACACTCATCTCTGCACCAATAAAATCTGAAACACTTCATGTTTTACACAAATTACATATAATATCGATATGTGGAGTGGAGATTTGCATTTTGTACAGGTTGAATACGAAGTAGTAAATGCAAACTGGACAAAAAAAAACACGCTTATGTCCATTATCTAACATAATGCAAGTCTATGGGATTCAACTGTTTATTCGCTAACTACTGTAATAGACAAAAAAAACTTCCTTCTATTGCATAAATCAACCATGGCGAAAAACTGGCAGCTGTGGTTCGATCGTAAAAAATACAGTAACAAAAGTTTTACAGTTTTAAACTACATTTACAGTTAAATACTGTAATTTCATTAACTGATATAATGTTAATTTACCAACCTATTAAAGTGGTTAAATCTGTTTTGTATCTTTGAAATAGACTGATAAGGGCCAATTGCAGGTGGTGATGAAAAAGTCACATGACGAGTCCATCACAAGCAGCTTTTAAATATGAAAATATATGTGCTCAGTGTCATTCACACAAACACTAAACACCATCATGGTGGCAATAAACATTAATTTAACAACATTAGGCTACATGCAACGTACAACCCTAATAAACATCACTGATAAGAAAAAAAACTAAGAAATGCAATGCAGGGAATTCTGGGAAAGTCAGTTTACGTTTTTTTCTCCTTTAAATTTGACAGGAATTTACAATTTAATAGGTTTTTACCGTAGCATTTACCATTAAAATCACATCATTCTTTACAGTGTAACAAATGAAACTTAATTCTAAAGCATTACAGAGTTGTTTATCTACTACTCCTTTCCTCCTTGTTTTACTGGATCATGAAAATAACAATACTCTGGAGATACTGAACCACATCCAGCAGGTGTTTCTGTGTTTGTATGGATACTATAGTTTAAAGTGATGAAAGCAAAGAAAAGCACATGTTCTCCTGGACTGCACTGTTTCTGTTATCCATCTCGCAATACTTCCAGCACAAAGAAATGCAATAATCTTTACCTTTATAAACCTCCAGTAACAATTGAACCTCAAAATGTGATTTTCTCCATTTCCGTTTTCTCTTCTTCTTTTCCCATTTCTGTTTGCCCTTTATTTTGCTCTCAATTATATCCAGATTTTTCGCTATGTTGCACTTCCCTTTGTTCAGTCTCTCGTTCCTTCACTGAGCATCATCTGAACTCCAAACTCTCATCCACTCACAAACACACACTTTTCCCAATCTAAACATGTCTGAACCCAGAGGGGGAAAACTGCACTGCTGGAAGGTGTGCTGCTCAGGAGACTGCAATAATTAAGTTCTGAATTACAATTCATTTTAGAAACTTAGATATTTGTCCCCAAAATACAACTACAACTAGGTATACTGTAGCTACAATAACAAGAGCATTTGTAGATAGCATATACAACATCAGATTACATAAATAAACAGCATTGAACATTGACTTTAACGCACTGCTGTCAGATCTCAGATGTGGTTTTTAATTCATGAGACTCAAGTTTATCTCGTTGCAACATAAATGATATGCATTAGGGTATAATATTTACATGCGTGGATGTGAATGCAATATTTCATCCTCCTGTTATCAATATAAGCAGATTTGAGAAAAAGCATACATGAAGAATTAGCATTTGCTCCGTGGTCAGATGAGTCAGTTGTGTAAGTGTAAGGCTAATCCTGTTAGCCCTGGAGTTAGCATTAGCGCTCAGACCTGTTTCTGAATATTACAGCAAAAAGGGCACATCGATAAAGAAAACATATCCAAGACGAGTCAAACAACCACTCTGCTCTGCCAACCTGACATCTCACACTGTTGATACAGCTGTCAGCTCATGCACTGTAAGTTAAAGCAAGCATGCATCATCTGAATAAGTATAGTGACGTCCACTGGAGCTCCAACAACTGACTTTGTCCTACTTTGTGTGAAGAAGTGAGTGTGTGATATCTATTGGTTTTGAGATGAATGGAAACAGCCTAGGAAAAAAAAGGCTAATTAAATAAGAAATAACACAATTTTCCTTCTGTTCTTCCCTTTCTTTACAGACATCATTAGACAGATAAAAATACTTTTTTTTTTATAATGCATCTGTAGAAAAACACAGCGTGTCAGTTTCAGGCAGCTCTTCTTGGTTCAATCTCTTGTATACTTTGCCTACTCTCTAATTCTCCCTGTTATGGTTTTTAGAGTTTATTTTATACAGTTATATAGCTTAATTGTCATATTTTCAGTCTTAACCTGTGTATACGTTTATTGTAAAAAATAATAAAAAATCCTGAAGAATTAGGCGCCCCTTAGAGTCATGAGACAGCAATTAATTTTGAATAAATACAGTAGGCCCAAACAGTATTTGGACATTTTAAAAGTAACTGAATGTTACTGCATTAAACAGCAATATACTGTATCTGCAAAAAGAAAAAATAATAATAAAAAATACAACTATACATAAAAGTTTAAAAACAGTAGGCCTATATATAAGAATTACAGTAAACCATTAATATTGTGAAACATTATTATAATTAAATTTGTTTTCTATTTTAATGTATTTGTATGTATTCCTGTGATGACATTGAGTTTTCAGCAGCATCGCTTGTGTTTAATTTAAAGCATGGTTAATAAAAGTGTTAATGTACAAAAACAAACGTCACACAAATCACATTCACACAAGTCTCTAAATACTTTTGGGACCAAAGTACAATGGCAGTTTTAAAAACAATTTGTGTCATTGTACAGAGAAATACAGTGCATGGCTGGTCAACGAGCTACCGTCCTCCTCAAAACAATGTAAAGCTTTTCTTCTGAAAACCATTATGTACCAAACACACACAAGCACACATTAAGTGTATCTTCTTGGCACCTGACAGACTTACAAATCTGAAGTCAATAACTTGAGTGATCCGCTATTCCAGAGCCATGCAACACAATAACTTCAATCACACTGTACAGGCCAACTCACTAAACACACACACTTTTTGCATTTTCACACAGAACTCTCTTTTGAAAATCTGCCTCATAATACTCCCTCAATAAATCACAGCGACTGTAAATACACTCACATACACACACACACACACACACCTAACAGCAGGTAATGACTGGCACTTACGTCAAACCGAGTCTCCAAGTCCTCCAGGATCATTTGCTTCCGTCTTCTCCTCCTCTCTCCTTCTTCTTCACTCTCTCTGTCATTGTTTTCAAGCGCCGGTTGTGCTCTTACCGCAGTTTGTTTATGTGCAGCATATAGTGTGTTAACTACGTCTCACGGCGGTGCTGTTAACATAATTAATGTCTTTCTTAATTGTTATGCATGCAAATAATCAGTTTTTGTCGCTGCGGCATGTGTTGTGCTTGGGTTACGATACGGTTATGTGTGTGTGTGTGTGTGTGTAATGCAGATCTAATCCCTTTGAGGTGGTGAGAGAGCGGCTGCTTAGCAGCCAAGACCCTATAGGGAATAAAAGACAAATGTTTCAGCTCAACACACACACACACACAGAGCAAATGATGCTGACATACACTTCATCTTAATGCCATCCCATTATGCAATAAACATAGAGTACATATTTAACCTCATCCTAACCTCACCTTCCACACAGAAAAGAGCACATATACTTGTATAAGTGGATTAGACTGTCAAAGTAGGACACAGTTTGAACCTCTTAACTACAAGCGCCCTTGACACCGCCATCATTATGAGCAGGCAAGACAAGCTCAAGACCTCATATGCCATCAATACACTGAACAGTTGACGCACGCATGTCTGGACCAGCTTAAACTGACTCGAGATGATTTCTGGTTTCTGACTGTGATTCGCAAAGACTGAAGCGATATCATTAGCGAGCAAAGCAGAGCTTAAGCGAATCAAAGATTAGAGCGTGAGGTCATGTGATCACGTGCCAGTGTTCTTTTGAGACGGACTGCACCTGGCACCCTGAGTACATGTGCACACACAAAGGTACGTCTGCTCTCGGCCTGGGATCTGATCAATAGCTTCCTCTTTGTTAGAATGAATTGTCAAATATACAAGGACACAAACAAACCACCTGTTGTTCTTATTTTCCTTCACTCCCTCGGCTATCCGCTCTATTTCACCTTTGTCTGAATGCCAAGCAGTGATACGATTCTCACTTTCACCCTGTAAAACCTCACATATGAAGAAATTGTGATTTTTTTTTAAATGATTATAAAAAAAAGACAAAATAAAACACATATATATTTAAATTGCTGATATTCATATGCACAAATCTGATTGATTTACAGTAGCTAACAGTATATTACTACAACTACTACTATTTGCATTAAACTGCATATAAATATCTCCAATAATGTATTTGTAACATATTGAAACGCTTAGTTTTATGATCAAAGCTCTGTAATTTTGAAACTTAAAATACAATGCAATACAATAGACAAATAAGCACTTGATACAAGATTGAAATGTAATAAATGAAGATTTGATCATGTTGATCATTCAGAGGAGTCAAAAATGTGCTGATATAAAGTAGGCTTTAAAGTTAACAAACAATAGAGTGAAATATACCTTTAAATCTAAATCTATTTCTTCATGTAGTTGTTGTTTGAAGCTTGACAGACATTTTTGCCATGAACTGAGATTGCATGGACAAGAGCTGCTCAATATTCATTTCTGAGGGAAGAAGCGTATCACTGAATCATTTCTTTAACTTTCCGTCAGAAATCCATGGGCGTCAATGTCATTTCATATTGAAGCACTCCGAGCAGGATACTGGATTCACTGAATCAGGATTCCTGAGTGAAGTTATCCATGTACATACGCACATGTGACACACCAATATAAATGAGCTTGTCTTTTGTGGTTTTAAGGTTAATATTTTTTATCAAGAGGTTTCTTTGCTCTGATCTATAAAAATCTTTATGAAAAGGTGCAGAGAAATGAAGAATGAGTGAGGGAAAAATGGAGAGAAGAGTGGGGGATGAGGAGAAAAAGAGAAAACGCATCTTGACAGTAATTGAAAACATTCATTATTTCGCCTCAGCACCTGTCAAGGTTTGTTCATCCATCAGACACACATTCAAGCGTAAACACAAGACACTGGAAAGAGGCAAAAGAAACTATATCTTCCGTTAAAGAATACAATATTTAAACCAGATCATCATTCAGAAGCAGTGGTGCCTTTTTTTAGCTGGTTATCAGGCAGATAAAGGGGCTGATGGGAAGGATCTCATGTCTGTTGCTCAACGAAAAGACCTGTCCCTCTGCTAATGGCATCGTTCAGGTGTGAAATGAATCGCCTGACCTTTCCAACACACACTCACAAATACAAACACACACCTCTCTATTAGTGAGAGTCAAGCTGTCTTTCAATCTCTACACAGCTGAATTTCTCCTGAAGGAAAACCAATCCCTACGGGAGGCCATTCATTTATCCGTTTAGTTTCTTTTTCTGTCAATCTACCTCCTCTTCATCCTAACATAACCTCTTCCTCCACAATCCATTCACAAGTTTCAACTGGAAAAAGAAATGTCTGTCCTCTGTGTATTTTATCTCTCACAAGCAGACACTGGCCATTTGATCTTTTTCAGTCCATTCGGAAATCCAAGCTTTTTGAGATACACCGATCACTGGACTCTAAAATCACGGAAAGCAGAAATAAACTGAAACGAGAGGCATACTAGTGTCACTATTACCAAAGTAAAAAAAAACAAACATACACAGCAGGACACCAGCGTGCATGCACAGGGAAGAGACTGGTCTCTCGAGAAGAGGTGCGCTCGGCCTTTAACAGCAGCGGTGTTCAGTCATTCAAATCTGCAAAACTGCTCTTGTGGAAATTATAGGCAATTAGTAAGACACCCCCAATAAAGGAGTGCTTCTGCAGGTGGTGACCACAGACCACTTCTCAGTTCCTGTGCTTTCTGGCTGAT
>JAUMHR010000075.1:2213849-2225009 GCA_032361145.1 Enteromius fasciolatus | reverse complement strand
AGACAAATCGTACGAAATCGTACGAGTGAGGTCGTACGAATTAGTACGAATTGGCACAAATTTGGCACCTCGTACGAGTATGTACGAATTGCTCGTGAGATTGTGTTGGCATGACACCTTTTCCAAACCAACTTCATTTATTTTGATGAAAGTGTAATCTATTAAATGCCATCTACAAATAGTTCCAAATGAAGGTTGTTTAAAATGTGTATTTTTTTCGTGTGTAGTTCTTGTTTTCGCTTCATTAGGCATGGACAGGCAAACTAGGTCAATTAAGGGTATCGTATTATACATGCAAATTAATTAAAACTCATTAAATGATTCAACTATTGAAACAGTTACAAAGCCTTGGTGAGTTTGCTATAGTGATCTGAAAACAAAAGCAAAAAATGTCCAATTGTTTCAAAGCATTATGAAGCATTGTTTCAAAAGCACGCATCACAAGTTTCTGTTTTCGATCATGAACTGTAGGTGCGGTCACGATCACAATTTCGGAGAAATGTTGCGCTTAAAAGTCTGCAGTAAATAGCGTAGCAATGCATCGAGCACAGCGCACGCTTAAGTCACTTTCAAACCAAGCGAACCGTTTCCTCCTGCAAACTACTATCACGCTGGATTTCACTCGCGAACAAGAGTAAATGTGACCGCATCCCTGTAGGAGTTAAACAAATAGTTCACCCAAAAAAAATTAAACGCAAAGTCTCTTTCTTTGATTCAAAATAAATTTGGAGAATGCTGCTAAGCAAACGGCTGCCAGTAGCAATTGACTTGCATAATACGTTTTCTATACTATGGAAGACGATGGTTACCGGGACTGTTAGCAACATTCTTCAAAACAGAAAAAATAAGCCCATACAGGCTTGCAACAACATGAAGTTAAGTAAATGACGACAGAATTTTCATTCTGGGTGAATTATCCCTTTAAAAACAGCGATGCGTCTGGAACATCTCATTTAACACAAGCACTTCCTGGTGGAAAACACCTCACGCACACATAAACTACGCTGGACAGACAAGCACACTCAGCTTGTAGTAGAGAACCCGTTCCATAGTTAATCAAAGGCTCATGAGCTGCAGACAAACAAACCCTAAATCACACACACACTGGCTTTTGGTATCTTAAAAAACAAACAAATCGATGCACGGTCCCTATAATTACGCTTCTATGGCCCGATAAAGGTAAAGAATGCCCTAGACTGGCTGCCTGCCATAAATATCAAAATTATATCTTTTTTATCTCTCTGAAATTCTACTTCGCAGAGGAAGCACCCCTCTGCGTTATCTAAAAAAACACATAAAAGATTTCGGCGCACACATCCGGAGCTCCCAGATCCAAAGGTTTTGATCGGCAAACACAAAAGTAACATAACAGGTGAACGTGTAACAAGTTCTCGCCAATTCACACGCGGCGTATCAAAACCAGCAGCTTTCAAGTGGGAGTGTGACCGTGGTGAAGTACGCTGGCGCTCGGACACTTTAGTAAAACGGGCACGAACTGTCTGGCAGCCGAGATCGGAAAAAAAGGCAGACTAGTTTCTTGGTTTGAATTTCCATTGGCGTTCTCTTTTTTTTTTTTGTCGTGGTTGTTTTTCGTAATATTCTATTATGGCACAAAGACGTGAAGAGTGTGAGAGCCGAGCCCCTGGCTCTCTCAGCCGTCGTCGGGTGTGCTCGCCTCCTCAGGGAACTCGTCGGACGAGCCGCTCTTGTGGATGCGTCCGTCGCTTCGCATGCTGTGGAAGGTTTTCTTAAAGGCTTCCATCATGGAGTGCGCCAGTTTTTTGGCCTCCAGTTTGCTCTCGCACTCCACGGCGTGGCAGTCCATCTGGAAGGTCAGATCATCGTTGATTTGCCGGTATATCCAGGCGAAGACGTTGGGGCTGATGTCGTGATCCGCCGTGCAGTACGCGATGCGAGCCACCTGGAAGGTGTCCATGGCAAGCGTGGCCTCGCCCCGGCCGTCCTGGTGATGCAGTCGAACCTGGAACGGCCGGATTTCCAGTATGGCATTGCTAGAGGTGATGGAGTCGTCGTGGACCACAGACGTCTGCTTGGTGTCCCATAATCCCACCACAGCCGACTCGGTGCAGCCGGACAGGAAGTGAGTGCCGGAAATGGTCACATTGCCAAGGTAGGTCACCTGGTGAGAGGCAGACACACAAAAAGAAAAATTCAGACATATGCACACATGCATAAAGAAAGATTCATTTCAATATAAATATTTGGTCACTATTTTAATTTGAGAAACAATTTCCACTAGTAACTAACTATTTACTACGTCCTTTGCCTCAATAAATTCGTAGTTTGCTGCTTATTATTAGCAAAGCAGTTAAGTTTAGGTATGGGGTAGAATTAAAGTCTGCGTGAAATCAAAACTATATTCATTTCATTAGGGCACGTTACTGTTTTTGTGGTGAACAAATAATCTGTGCAAGCCAATCCACAAAAAAAACTAAAATCTTTAACCCAAATCTGAAAATGCCCCACCCCACTAAATTGACAGGCCCTCTCTGATGATGTCAGTTTGACGGGTTGGGCATGACATCATTAACCACACCCCTCCAACTGTCAGGGTTCAATTCTGAATGAAACGCCTACTTTACTACATCCAATCAATTTGCACGAGAAAAAACAAGCCACGCCCTCTGTTTTCCTCCTTTAGTATTTTGTTTCACTCGGGAGTACGTCACAATACAGAAGTAAAATCGGTCACAAACTTTTGCTTCAAGAAGACTTTAAAGGATATAAAATATGGGGTAACACTTGCTTATTAATAGTTAGTAAGGTAGTTATTAAGTTTAGGTATTGGAGATTTATATATGCTTGATTGCTACTAATGAAAGACTAATATACTAGTATTATGCATGCTTAAGAGACCCTATTTATTTTATTTATGTAGCGCATGTCGAGTGCTTCACATAAAATGAAGTAAAATAGTTATATTAAAAAATAATAATAATCACAACAATAAAAACAAGGAATTTCTTGTTCTTATTATTTTATTGTTATTATTATACATAAAATACAGTGCAACTAGTTAATAATACTCTGAAAACAATGTAGATTTTGGCTTTACTGGTTACTGAGGTTAATATGTTTTGCTAAACTAAAAATATCTTTACCTGTTTTGTTTCATCTATTATTTTTTTACTATTATTTCTGTTTTTCTTAGTTATAAATGTGAATGATAGACACGCATTGTAGAGTTTACATCATTTTCATCTCAATCAGTTTGCGGCATTGCAATTAAATTAGGTCCTCTTTGTTTGGGTTAATAAAAAAAAAAGGGAGAGAGTAAAACACTTTGGTTAGTTTCATAGTTCCTTTTCCTTGATGGATACATACATACATATACATATACATATACATATATATATATAAATAAAGGTCTTTTCATAATTCATATGTATCACTGGTCCAGTTTTTTTTTCTTGGTTAACGATGAGTAGTTGTGAGTGTTTAAACGCGTGTGCTTTTGGCAAAAGTCTGGGAAGAAAATGTGAAAAAAGCCAATGTCTGGCTGTCTGTTTTCCTCTTCCAGATGTTTGTTTAGTCTACAGTCTACAACCACAAGGTCTTATTCTGACCATGGCCTCTCCTCCCATTTCTTTAACTCATTTAAGAACACAATTAAACTAAATAGTTTTCTGCTGCTTTACACACTGTACAAACTTTGAAGACAAGCAAGGGGTCGAACATCTGTGCTGTACTTGCTAAGAGAATTTCATCACAGAATGCATAGGCATCCCTTTTATAAACATGACTGTCGTGTCTGCAGATGCATTGTTTTTCTTTATCTCATGTCTGAAATAGAAAGATGAGGCCTTCCAGCGAGCAGCGGAAATGCCAGTGATATCTCTTCTGAAAGCGATTTACATGAGAGAGAGAGAGAGGATGAGTGTTCTCTTCTGGAAGAAGTGTTGGGAAACATCAGACCTGAAAGAAGCCCCTCACTACACTATGACTAACAGAGCGAGCATGTGTGTTTCCCAATACCTGCTGGATAACATTAAGCCTCATTATCGTAAATGAACACAATCACCACAACAAGAAGATCTGGGGAAGCACTGGTGAAAGTGTTCACTACTGCTCAAAAACTTATAGAATAGGTATTAAATTAATACTTATATTAATAGGTATTAATAATTAATACGCAACAAGGGCACATTAAAATTTGATAAATTATAGAAAAGACATTTATGTTACAAAACAAGTTAAAAAAAAGTTTTTAACACTGATAATGTTTCTCATGCAGCAAATTAGTATATTAGAAGGATTTCTGAAGGACACTGAAGTAACAATGTGGAAAATTCAGCGTGGCATCAGAGGAATAAATTATATTTAACAATGCATTCAAATAGAAAACGGCTATTTTAAATTGCAATATTATTTCACAATTTCTACTGATGATCAAATAAATGCAACCAAGCATAAGTGATTTCTTAGAAAAACATTTTACAAATGTTAACCAACCTTAAACTTTTGAACAGTAGTGCGCATTACACACACTCACAGACAGATGCATAAAAACCCCAAATGCAATAAATTCCCACCAAAAATCTTGTTCAAAAATATCAAGTGAAACCACAAAGTTTAACAGACCAGATAACAAGCATTTAAATTAAGAGCAACTACATTTGACTACAATTTTGGGAGAAATGCTTGATCTTGGCCAAAGAACTGCTCACAGTCAGACCACTAGTAGTATGTTTTATTAACTAAAACTAAAATAAGTTCAAAATGATATACTATAATATCCCTGATCTTCACTCTTTCGTTTGATGTGTATTTCCTTCGGGGGTGAGATGACAGATTACGGTCTTTCTGAGTAAGTGTGTTTGCTCACACAAACCTCCTGATGTCTGTTCCTGGGTGGGTCTGAGTGTGTGAGCATATACCTCAGGTGTAAACTGTGAGAAATCATCAAACACTGAGGCAGATTGATGCCTCTCAGTCACCACAGAGTCTAGACAGCAACAGAGCGCTCATTCATCTCTCCGTTCTCTTACCTCCACAGGCAGCCGAGAGCCTTCCAACAATAAAGCTGCTCTTTCAGATCTCTGATGTACAAATATTGTGCAATATATTAACTTGACCACGTCAATACGGTGTCCTATGATTGTAAATCAACTAAACTTGCTTGTAAAAAAAAAGATATAGTAAGTCCACAGAGTGGAAGCACACACCTACACACAGCACATGGAGAAACAATGTTGTTTGTGCAGCACTGTTATGCAACATGTGGCCACGATTACTCACTGTGTGTGTGATTCACTCGTTTAGTATTTTATACCAAGGGCTGGTTGTTATAGCCAAAAAAATATCTGTTTTTTGGTAAAAATTCTTGACATTCATGAATTTACATAAGAACAGTTTTTTTTTAGATAAACAGGACCGTTCCAACTAAACACACACTCTTGCAAAATAGACTTAAACAATGCAACCGATGATTAAAGGATTCTTAATAGAAAGATCTGAATTTGTCTGAAACAAAAAGCTTTTGTAAAATTCACTATTCCATTCAAAAGCTTGGAGTCAGTAGAATTTGTATTATTTTGGGGGGAGAAAAATATTTCGATTTCAGATAAATAGTGTAGTGGTATCGGTATTGGAATTATATTGTATTGACCAAAATTAAGAAATATATTGTGATATAAATTATTAGCCATATTGTCCAGCCCTATAGCAAACCACATTTTATAGAATTTATTTTAATATATTTTTTAATATTATATTTACTGTAGTATTTTCAAAATTACACACACACACAAAAACAATTCAATCACAAGGTTAAACAAAAAAAATATATAAATAAATAAATAAAAGATTTATAATAATAAATCTATTATAATATATATAAAATAATAGATAATAATAAAATAAAACGTTTTAATTTTCATATAAAAAATAAATACAATTGTACTAATATTTTGCCTTTGTTCAATGGACTGAATGCCTGAGATAAAATTCAAAACAGTACTTTCAAACAGCCTAATAGCAAAAATAAAAAGTAAGTACATAATAAACAGAAATGCATAAAATGACTGAATATTTTTTTTTTCTAATGAAAACCAAGGTTGTTAAATTTAACAGCTACATAAAAAAAAACCCCACTAAAATCATAAGGCATGATTTTCAGTGTCGCAAAAATATTGAATATATCACACACCCCTACTTTGTCTACCTGCTCATTACAGTTTTCTTCAGACGCTATACCATTTCTCAATACTTAGTTCACTTCTGCAGAACTCTTCACACAGTGAGCACAACAGAAGTCTATGTGGGCCAAACTGAGGATCAATTATCGTTGTTTTGGCACAAAATGCATTCAATGACTACATCTCTTAAAATTCTTTTCTCACTCAGACACAACAACAGCCAAAAATCTTTGTACGTACAGCACATTTCGCACATGCTTGCATACGGTTTTCAAAACTGTTAAACTTATGTTCAAAACAATAACATAATGCGAAACACTATTTTATTGCTGTTGAATTTTTATAGATTAGCATTACTATTGTATCTGTATCAGTGGATGATGTGTACACAAATTCTTGGAATTACTTAGTGCAAAAACAACATAAAATATTGACGAATTCTGCATCATGTCTGATTCATTCCAGTAACATATATTGCAGTCATTTATTGCGATTATAAACAGGGATGTGTCCTTGTTTTACACAAGAAACACTGTGTAATGCTGCATGTTGTTAGTGTTTTTTAGCTCATTGTTTTGTGGGTGATAAAGTGTGTTTGTTGGCTGTCAACCTTTGCTAGTGTTCTGGAAGAATTAATTTATTTGAGACCTGAATAAAGTGTTTTGGTAGTTGTATTGCATTTTGAATGTGAAATGAACTCTTGTGCCCAGCAGATGGCAGCATGACCAATGATAATATATCTGGTGCTCAAGACCCTCTGTGCATAATTCAGAAAAGAAAAATAATTCTTCACCAGCTCAGCATTCCAGAGCGGAACGTTAATGATTCCAGAATGAGAGGCACATGTGTCCCCCGACAGCTGTACGACGGTACTCTCGCGTGTGTGTGTGTGTGTGTGTGAGAGAATAAGCCAGAGAAAGTTTGTTCTGAGGGAAAGTGATGACTTTATTTGGTCTGTGTGTGCAGGGGGGTCACTATGTTTGTTAACAGAATGTGTGTGTGTGTGTGTGTGTGTGTATAAACAGCACACAGAACAGACTTTGTACACGCTGAGCTCACAGAATAAATCTTTCACCTCTGACTTCATAATGAAGGCTTTCACAAACATACAGCACCAACATACACAGAAACAAACTCACCAAACATTCTCACAAAACAGCATCTAAATGAAGACTAGATAGTTAGACTAGCTACTCTTGCAATTGTGGTTTATGGGGAGTCTCCATAATGGTTTTTATACTGTACAAACTGTATGTGGTATTGTCCTACACTGACCCTACACACACACACACACACACTATGAGTCACTTACTTTAAGTGCTGCTACACTGCTGAAGTCCAGACACATTCTCTACACAAGTGCGTGAACACAGATGCTAATAGCTACACAAGCAAATTTCAGGCATCACTGTATTTCGAAATGTGTCCGATCTTAAAACACAATGGTCTTCTGGAGTCAGTTTTCTCTGTTATAGCACAGAAACAGTTTGAAGAGACTCTTGCTGATCATGTCAGTTAAAGTTAACGTTGACATGTTTGAGATTTTTGTAATTATGATGAGAGATTTAGGCAGTTTTACCATTATGGGGCATTTTTAGACGTATGCAGCTTTTATGTCAAGTTCTCCAGAAAATAGAGACGCTATAGGATTCCTTATACAATTACAAGCACAAATAATGCTGTAAGATTCATTTAAAAAATGCTGAAATATGAAATTATTTTATAAAATGAAATGATCCTTTTAAATATAAAAAAAATTGAGTCATTGAATCATATACTTAACCAATTTGTTTAAACTGCTGATTCATTCAGGAGTCTTTATGATGGATATTTGAACGAAACATTATTTTTGGGCATAAGGTGCTGGCAGATGTGTAGTTTAAGAAAAGAAAAGTCCTGCATGTGTCACCAGAGCGAAGTCTAATGTTTAAATAACTAAAACAAAATGAATAAAAACTTCACGATTAAATGAAAATGAAAATGAAAAAAAAAGAAACTTAATTGTATTAATTCATTTTTTGTTTGGTTCTGCCAATAAATACAACGATAAATGTAATATTAAATATAAAATAAAAAATAAAATAAATTGATAAAATATGGTTTGCACAGAAAATTGTTTATTATTAAAATATTGCTTATTTTTGTTTGTGTGTTTATAATATAATATCATTGGATGATCCAGTGATTGATTTTAAACATGAAAATAATGCATCAAAAATAATGCATGGATAAACTGTTCTCAATAAGATTTAATATCACGCCTTTAGAAAATACAGAAAATTGTTATTTAATGCTTTCTTTAAAAATCTGGCGCTCTTGGAGTGAGACACTGAAGTGACTCATTGTAGAGGTCAAACGATGTCTGTCTAATGCAAACTTCCACAAGACAACTACCAAAAGCTTTTGTAGCAGTAACTAGAATTCACAATAAGTGCTATTTTCAGCCTCATGGCTTCTTTAACAGTGTCTCGGATCTCTCAAAGTGCATATTCATCTCATGAGAATTTAAGGAATAAGAATGTGTTTATGGTGGATTGTGGTGGCAGTTTAAACCCATGTATGACCCTGATCAAAGAACGGCCAATTCCACAAACCCACAGAGTTTTGAGGAGATCAATACAAAAACCACAGTTACTGACACACAACAACACACACATTCATGGGAAACATCCATCATTTGATCACATCTGTCTGCACACACACACACAGAAACAAAACAGTACAATCTCAAGGAGACAGGAACAATTAAGGGCAGGAATAACAAAATCCTGAAACAGAAAACTAGATAAAAAGGCGAGATTTTACCTGTTGCCTCTTACCTCACAGACCAATAATCATTGTGTTCAAACATTGACACAGACACTGCATAGCTTTGTCTTGTTTTTTAAATATTTTTACTGGAAACACGCCAATTAATTTGTACGACCACACAACCCCACCCCTAAACCTACCCGTTACTAAAATTACATAAAAGCATGACTCAAAGGGTTTTATGAGCACATGTGTTCTCTGATGCATGTGAAAGTGGCTGCACAAGGAAAGACAAATCACACGTTAAGTCGGAGAGCAATAGAATAGTTATTTTTTGTGGGACAATCTCTCTTTCTTTGTGATTAAAAAAATAAAAACCTTCACTTGTTTTGGTGCCCCTAGGATTCCCGCCCTGTATATGCATGTGTGCATGAAAATGAAATACCTTTAAGCTACAACATTTCTCATTTTTCTTTATCTTAATGCACAAAAATAATTAAATAACTTTAAAACTGAATTATATATATATATTTATGCATAAATTTTCTCATTTCTCATTTAGTTCAACTTGATGCACTAAAATAAGTAAATAAAAGTAAATAAAAATTATATACACACACACATAAAATATTTAAATATTTTTATATACATAAAAAAACTAATAAAATTTACAAAAAAAAAACTACAAAAACACATAAGATAAAATTGTACAATTAAATTACAGAAAACCAAAAACCAAAAATCTACATATTGTAAAACCTAGATGTAAACTAATTTTATTCCAGCTAGCTTTTTAATTGAACTTATATAAACATTTAACAACAACATTAAATAAAAAAGTCAAACTGTTAATAAAGCTATAATAGCATCTCAATTATACAAAAATATTAAACATTTCATGTATGCCTAGTGAGAAGTGAGCACAGGAGTGTGTGTAAGAAACACACACACACACAGTGGGGCTGATTGCCATGGAAACAGCGTATAGGCTAGCTTTGTTGAGTTGTTACATAATCAAAGGGCCTCAATGGATGATTAGGTGGTTCTTTCTTTCTGTCTGTCTTTCTATCACTAACCCTCTCAAACAGCTACTCTCATGCAACAACACGTGGTCAGACATCGGTTAAAACAGCCATCTTAAGAAACATGCAAATCATTATAAAACCCGTCTACACCCAAAAATGTAGAAATGCTTGTGGTGGAGTGTGAGTGAGTGTGTTTAGGGCAAACCAGATGCTTTATATTCTCTGAGGTCCATGTTAAAATACACAGATGAAAATATGTGAAATGTTTCAACTGAGTGCAAATATGTGCCCACAGTACATTCCTTAATGTTTGAAATGTGGCATAAATTACGCCGGGCTCTACAGCTTTCAGGAGAAAGAACGAGAAACACTAGTGAGGTGGAAGAAACATGACAAAGAAAGAGACAGACAGAGATGCTCGGTGTTTGTCTTAGCCAGCATTTTGCAATGAATGGATGCTGAGGTTTCCATGGCAACAACATCGCAGCTTCTTTAGTAGGCCGATATCCTTGAGAGATTTTCTGTATTTTTAGCTGATGTATTATTCGGCTGTTCTTTCTCTCAATGCATGCGTGTGACTCTACAATATTCTACAAGGACAGGTGGACAAACACTAGTACATGAATGCGTCCAAATGCGGAAACGCGCTTTTTCCATGTGAAGCATGTCATTTGTACATATTGTTTTCACAATGGTCAAATAGGTTGTCCTGAACAAACTCGCAACATTGAACAAAGTACAGTAACACTTTCAATTTGAAGCCTCGGGATTATTTGGGTCACTGTGGAACATCTCTTTTATATTTAAAAACCAGGCCAGTGACATGATGCTCATGGTTATGTTCAGATCTATTAAGTTTATGAACTAACATGTTAAACACAATGTTGGATAGGCATGAAAAATGTACATTTTGGGGGAAGTAAAAACTGCCAGGGTGATACAGCAATCCTGAGATCACAACACAGAAGAAGCCTTGTTGAAAGTATGATATTCTTGACGCTTATACAGTATGAACAACTACAAATATTTGTTAATGGAAACAACTTGTTAAAATTTGAAGACATTTGCTGCATCCGAAATCGCATACTGCTTAAGTAGGTACTACATTTAAAACCAAACGTACTACTCGACCGTTAAAATAGTATGTTCTATATAGTATGAATGGGGGTAGTATGAATGGAACTCGGACGTACTACATCCTCCATATTGATGTTGTCACGTGTCAT
>JAUMHR010000075.1:2196494-2210390 GCA_032361145.1 Enteromius fasciolatus | reverse complement strand
TGGACAATTGTCCACCACTTAGTGATACATTTTGTTATTATTGTTGTTTGTTCTGATGGTGTATTTAGAAAACTTAACTATTTTCTTGTTGTTGTCAATATTTATTTGAATAATGTTCATGTTTACATTTCACTTCATTCTTCACTTTTTATATAAATGTTGTGTTTTGACTTAATCTGTACTTTTTTACATTTAATATCATCTCTGTACCTTGATAACTTGAAATAGAAAGGGCGAATGACCTCTCGCTATGTTAGAGCTCACATACAGTACTGTACAGTAATATTAGAACCCGAAGCGTTACCGTGGCCCGAAAACCGTGATACAAACCGAACCGTGGGCTCACTGTACCATTGCATCCCTACTAACTATTAATATGCAGCAAATTAAGAATTCAAGGGAAAAGTCATGGTTAATAGTGTTACCTATTGTAAAGTGTTGACTTAGTATATAGTCACTGCAGTGACCTAAAGGGACAGTTCATCCATAAATAAAAATTAATTACACATCCTCAGGTCATTACAAACCTGCAAGACATTTTTCATTTAAATGCACACGCATACGTCATGGTTCTGTCATGAAAACATGTGGAACACTGACACAAGAGAGAAGAAATAAATAAAGTCATTATTTTTGTATTCTTGTAGATGGGCTATTTTAACGATTTCCTCACTACCTTTTTAGGCCTTGAACACATCAATTGTGTTTCTGTCTATGCATGGTCAGAAAGCTCTCGGATGTCACCTTAAAATATCTTCATTTGCGTGGTGAAGATGAATGAAGGTTTTACTAATTTGGAACAACATGATGCTGAACAACTTACATTTTTAGGTTAACTATCCCTTTAAGACAATTGAATCGCATGGCATTTGCAGCTCATGGCGATTGGCTCAAAAAACTTTGCAAGAGATTCGAAGAATGCGAGTTGCTCTCCAAAGGCGATTTATTGGCCTATTTAAAAACCGACTTTCACACAGAGATGGTATACGCCAATAGTAGGTTGAGAATGAGTGTGTACAGACAAAACTCGTAAGTTTCAGTGTGGGTGCCTGCCTAGGTTTGCGTATAACTTTATGAGGGTCCGTGTTGCCCGACAGGGCCAAGTTAGGACAGACACGTAGGAGGTCCCATGCTGCCACTGGTGGATGCCACTGGAAACAAATATCAGACAAAAATGGAAGTGGGAAGATGCCAATGGCAGCGGAAAACCTCAAAGTCGATGCTGGCCCTGCCCACCTTCCTAAAAACACCAATCAATGTCAAGTAGCACAAGCACCACTCATACATACGCACAAATAAAAATATGCATCGTTTAATTTTCACATGTTTTCGGACGCATTTGTACACACATACACGTCTCACCATAAGCTCTCCGTCAACCCTGTGAGAGAGTCCTGCCAGACACTAGAGAAGCTAACAACAGACAGACATATCTGTGGTTTACCCTCAAACTCACTCAACACAATCACACACACACTCACTCAAACCAAATGATATTCTTGGAAACTCAGCACTGTAACTGAATAAGGCCGTATTGTACTGCAGTTCTCTCAATTAATCCTTTAAAGAACACCCAAAAACACATACTTCACACAAAAGCCAAACCCAAATCTCTCCTCTCCACGCTGAACGACCTACAGAAAGACTGGATTCAACTTTGAAGGTGGGTTCACTTCAGTTCGCTTACAATGACATAAACACTGGAACAAGGTGGGATGGAAATTTCTACAACAAGCAATTTTGTAATGGGACAAAGAATTAGCAACCATCATGGGTAGCTTTTCCGGATAGACCTCAGTGTTTTAGTACATTAACTGTTATTTAGGAGTCAAAACTCAAGTAATGAGTAATTCTCTGAGATTCGAACTCAAGTGAACTCAGATCACTTTGACATTTTGAACTTAACTTCAGGCAAATTTGTTACCTAAATTCCAGTATTTATAGCTGAACAATTAAAAAATTAGATCATCAGATATCGGTTCAAAAAAATCGGTTATCGGTCTACTTGACCTGTAATAACTGATATCATTTTGAAATATTGCATAAAAAACACTGGATGGAAATGCCAAGATGTGCTTAAAGTCAAAATCAAAAACTCAAGTGCACATTTGATAAACGTAGGGCTGGTTGATTTAATCGTTGATTTATTCATGCGCATTTCATCAGTAAAGCCAGCTCTTTGATTAGCGGTAAATCTCAATCAACATCCAGTGTTTTTTTATGCGATATTTCAAAATGCGGACAAAAATAGGTCGATGGAAACATAGATAATGGCTGCTAGCAACATTTTTTTTTCCTCAACATTCTTCAAAATATTTTCTTTTGCATTCAGCAGAGTAAAGAAACTCATACAGTCTTGTATCAACTTGATGGTGAGTAGGATTAATAATCAAATAAAATAAAATCATAATAAAAATAATCATTTTAATTTTTGGGTGAACTATGCCTTTAAAAGACTGATTTGAGAAGTGCATCATATTTTGAGGGAAACGAAATTGAAGTGTTAGCAGAAAATAATGATGACTTTGTAGATATAGTCAATGAAAGGAGAACAACTTTTAGAAGAATTCATTTTAAGCTACAGCTTGTAACAAATAAAAATGTATTTTGAGGTACAGGCATAAATCAGTGTGGACATGATTTGCAATGTGGGCATAATTTTTGCTGTCTTGGGCATTTGAACATGATTTCAAGTCCTGAATTCATACTGATGGCCAGCGAAACCTAAAGGGATAGTTCTGTCAATGTTTACTCTCTCGCACTTCATGTTCAGATCACTGACTTACTAAATGATTCATTCTGAGATGTTAACATCTCACTGGACGGGATGTTTATGACAGCATAGGGTGGAGGTGGAAGGGTTCACCTCCAGTTGCCCTGATTATAGCTTGATAAGGGTCAGTTCTGGAGCTCAAATGGAGTTTCAGAAACAAAGCAGAACAGTTCCAGATCACAGAATGAGAGAGACGAGAATGAGACTGAGCATCGCCATTAACACAGCGATGCCCGTTACCATTGAAACGCCACAAAGAGAGCCTGCCGGTAGTCATGGTTACAGTGCAGCGGACACTGAGAGTGCTTCAGTGCATTCTGAGAAAAGTGCGTTGGGAAAGAATCAGTGCACACGAGTGTTTATGTGCGGAGAGCTCGAGAATTCAATCTGGTTTCAATGCACTGGAAGAAAATCAGCCTACAACATCAGGTGACTGCCCATCTCTAGGGTGGCAGCTGTAGAACTGTACCGTGCCTGGATGGTATTTAGCATCAACATTGGGAATGTACTATGTTCAAATCACAATGAGACCCTCAGCTCCGATGAAACCATGTCTTGATCTGTGGTGCTAAGAATGTGTGTTTGCGTAATAACAGACTACACTGGGCAGAACGTTCTGTATTATACTGTAGATGGCAACGCAGGAGTGATGTGAAGCATGTTTTTGCCTCAAAGCCTCAGAAAAATATCACTCACTCAGTAGTAGGGGTGGCACGGTTCATGAAAAAAAACTGAACCGTTCGGTACGCTTGTCTCGGTTCGGTGCATGCATGCGTCGCACGGTTCGACGGTTCATGACATGCGCAATGTAGCCTCGTGCCCAGTATGTGACATCAGTGTGTTTCCCTTTCAGCGAAAGAATTGAGGTGTCTACGGTGTGCTGCAGGTCACAATACTGTACATGTAGAAATGGAAAGTGGGAGAGAAAAGGAAGGCTGCCCAGAGTTGGGAGGATGCGCCAGCGTCATATAAATCTGGTGTGTGGTAACATTTCATGTTACATATTAGAGGATGGATACCCGACCCGAGCCGGGTTCGGACAGCTATTTAGAGGATGCTCAGGCTCGGTCACATCAGCGTGAATGTGCGTCTGTGTTATAACGATGCTTTTACGGCCCGTGTGCGCTGATGCTCACATCTGTTGACATTTCCAAACGCCTTCCAACGGTTGCTTAATAAAAGCGGGCTTTCCACACAAAAAAAAGTGCATGTGCCATTAGTATGAAAAAAAATTTCAGCTCTGTCGGACGCGGGCCAGGCTCGGACAGAAAAATGCGGCCCGATCCGCGCTCTATTAACTATGATGACAGCGGAAATAAAACAATAAACAGAACTGCAACTGTGTGCAAGTATTGTGCAACACGCATCCAAATTCAGTTCATGAAGGATTACATGATATAACTTTTTAATACTGTATCCTAAATTGTGAATAATTAAGCTGTATGCTGAAGTACATTTCTGGAGTGTTAAAGATTAAAAGAAAAAATAACAAGAACCGTACAGAACCGAAAACCGTGATACGAACCGAACCGTGGGGTTTGTGAACCGTGCCACCTCTACATAGTAATATAACAAAGTAGTGAAAGAAAATTTTATTTAACACAAGTCCCCCAATTCAACTGAGCTTTTTCAACCCAGAATATCCTGGACTTATTACAAGTTAAGATAAAATCAATTTGAGTCTTAATTTCAAATCATCCCTCCTTTTTCTTTTCGACTTTATACTTTACCCTTTTACACTTTAAATTTGAGGCTATAACAGCATAATTCTTATTAGTTATGTAACCTATGTGTATAATGATGCATGGAAGTACATCTTTAAACTTTTTACAATTACGTTTAAATCCTCCCAAAAAAAAAAAAAAAGAGCCAATGGCCACCTTCCGTTGCAAGTGCGTCCCTGTAACCTCATCGTTTTCTTAAAACTAAAAGTCTGAATCATTTTATGCAGAAAAGAACATTACACCATACAGTCTGTCAACGGAGTTTAACTTCTAGTTGGAATAACCTTTTAATAAACATGAGACGTTTTGCATTTATCAGAGTACAAACTGCATTTACTACATGCTGTCTCAGATCCAAGTGAAAACTTGCTCTGTCTTTCTTCAAAATGAGAAAAGTGTGAAAACACAAGTGCGTGCTGGTCTGCACAAAGTCAATGAACCACAAGGGTCTACTCAAAAAGCAATGGATCTTAAGGCTGGTTCTGACCGGCTGGGTGGAGCGCTGTGATGACAGTATATATATTCTTGGTAACACTTTACAATAAACTGTAATCTGTTCAAATTTGCTAACGTCTTAACTAACATGAACAAACAATAAATAATACATTACAGTATTTATTCATCTTTGTTAATGTTAGTTAAATACAATCATTGTTAGTTCAAGCTCACAGTGCATTAAATAATGTTAACGCACACAACTTGTGATTTTAATGCATTAGTAAATACTGAAATTAGCATTAACTAAGATTAATCAGTGGTATTGTTCATTCTTAGCTCATGTTAACTAATCAACCTTATTGTAAAGTGTTACTGTATTCTTTGACTATGGCTAACATATTGCTGATTATACTTTATCTATTACGAGATATAATATCGTACTGTTACCGTACATTAGATCTGATTGTAGCGTTTGATGGTATAATCCTGTTAGATCAAAATCTCCATGATGTAATGCTTTTAATACATCCCATGGAATTCGCTGAATCCTGCTAAATCCAGTCTTTTATGAGATTATAAAGAGTTCAGATCAGGAAAACTAAACTGTACGCAAACTGTCCTACATTATGTCTTTATCCACGTACTTATCTTAAAATGTATTACTATGTACACAGACTTTATAAGTGGGTTTTCACAGTGATGCTGCAGAAGAACCATTTTTCTTGGTGTGAAGAACATTTTAATTATCCAACAATAAATATTTGTTCACTATAAATAACCATAAAGGTCACATGAATTTAAAGGAATTTTAAAGGTGACGAGAGCGATATAGTGATGTTACAGTGATTTAATTAGCTACAATATTGTACTTCATAGGAAATATCCCTTTTAATTTGAATACCAGTGTACACAACAGCTTATACCTAACCCTAGTAAAAAAATAATATGTTTGAAAAACTTTTATTTCATATAGTTCAAATCTGTTAACATGCACTGACATATCAATCAAGACTTTATGATATACAAAATATATAATTAAACTTCATTTGGAGTAGTACTTGTGCACAATGCATATCTTTTTATATTAAGCCTAAAATGTGATCTCTGTGTAATATATGCAAGTTCTTTAAAAATATATCTGAATTATACTTGCAATAGTCTTTGTTGAACATCAGCACAACTTCCATACAATTGAAGAGCATTAAGTGCAAAATTAGTTGCTGCAACAGATTTAATGGTAACACTATTTTTACGGTCCTTGTTACACGTTATATTTACTTACTATTATAATAATATATTATGAATAATTAAATTCAAGTAACCAAACCCTAATCCTAACCCTAACATACATGGAGTTACTCAGTACTTAAATTATAATTACTTAAATTTTTAGTTTAGTATTTCAAAAGTACAACTGCGGGGTATTTATTACATGTATTTAACATATTTTTCTAGTATACTTACCATAAAATAATATAAAATAAGCTATTTTTTAAATATTCAACATGACATGATATTTATTTTTCACTAGCGAATTCATTTCATACTTTATACACTGTGGAATTAGCATCATGTTATCACAAAGTATAACATACAATGCTTTTTATTTTAAAGACATGTACAGTAAGAAAGCAGGAAAGGATTTTTTAATGATGAAAACGGTGTCCACTGACAAGAGTATACTCCTGAAATACTATGTTTGAAGTTTCAAGGGTGATAAACTCAAAAAAGGGACTTAGATTTGGGTCATGGATCATGGTCTAATAAGGAACAGGTTGGTTCAGAGCATGTGAAATACCACAATGATCTGTATTGTTTATAACTAACAAGCATTCTGGCTAACAAACTTAAGCTTACTAAGTACGGTTCTAATCTACTGGATTGTTTCAGGAAGGAGAACTTTGAATCTCGAGTCCGGTTCGCATAGAGCTGTTGTAGATTAATAAAATCTGGCTGTTGTCACATGGCTTTAATGGTTTATAGTGGTTTTATACAAACATTTTGTTATGCATAACTGCACATTTTCTTGATCAAATCAATCAAAGCAGCTTTCAAAAGAGTTTACTATGCTATTTAATCAGTGTCGCCATGCCAAGCTCTGAGGAAAGATTGTGCAAGATCATCTGGCAAAGCCCATCCAGCTCCACATCTGGATAATATTACAAACAGCGGAGATGTGAAGCCCAGCACCCCAGGAGATAAAAATACTTGACGTGAACTTTTCTTTTTTATTTGAAGGAGATTTACAGGTAACTGCTGGACTCGGATAACTGGATGAATCCGAATGCTTGGCTAAATATTCTGCAGGGAATCTGGATGCCAGTGTCGCGTCCCTGCAAGGTTACACTGTAAAGAAACCGAGAGGCGCAGCTTGTCAACAGATGTGCTGTTTGTGTAAACCCGGTCTGAGGTGCCATTCAAATATTATCAGGCATCTTGAACTGGTTTAAATTGACTTTCCGACTTTAAAAACAGACTCAACCAAAGGCCATTTTACGCCTGCGTACTTCACGATTCCCACACCTTTTTAACCAATTTCCATGGATTTTCCATTCAAGATGTGTGGGTAGGAAATAACCCCTCCAAGAAGCTTTTGTAAAGATACGCTGGTTTTCTTTCTAGTTCAAGCTGGTTGTTAGCTGGCTGTCCAGCTTCCATGCTTCAAAGGCCATCTTAAGCTATGGTATGGCCAGCTGGTAGCTAGTTTGTTGCTGCTAATGAGTTAAAGGGACAGTTGACTCAAATTCGACATTTTGTCACCTTTTGTGAGACTTTCGTTCATCTTCAGAACACAAATTAAGATATTTTTAATTTCGAGAATAAACCTCATTGGTTTTCACATGTCAAGCAAACATGTTTGAGCTTCTGATGTATGCACTGCATCTGGTCATAATATAAGATTTAAGATAAATTTTCTTCAAAAAATGTGGACTAGAGCGTTCAATACATATAAACTAGTTATACATTCTCTTTATAATTGTTTATAACTGATGTGCCGAGGTGGTAGTTGTGTAGAATATCAATGGAGGCACAGAAATCTCTCAGATTTAATTAAAAATATACTTGCATGTGTTCCAATGATAAACAAAAGTCCAACGGGGTTGGAATGGCATGGGATTTTTGGACTATCTTTAACGACCATTGAGGACCAACTAAAAAGTACCTGTTTGAAAAGGGTTTTAGGCATTTTTGAGATGGTCAGGCAAGCAACTCGGCTTTGATGTTGAGCAGTGACTTTGAGGTAGACTTTTACCCATTTTCTACCTTTTTTCCAGGCCTGAACCTTGAACTCATGTTTCCAGGGTTTGTGAATGTGGGACTGTTGAAAACGGCGCAAACGCGACGCGAGAACGCGTTCTGTGTGAACGCACCCTCAGCAAGGCCAGGAGCACAGCAAGTTCACAACAAAGTCGCTCCAGCCATTTCACAGACAGCAGACAGACACACCAAGGCATTGAAATGGCCTTGGGTCTGGAAAGGCGTGATATGGTAAGAACTGTAAAACTTCAGCTCTATTTCGCGACCAGACTCGCAGCTGCAGTCCAGACGCTCTGAGCTTCAGCCAGGAGCAGCGATACAAAGTTGAAGAGCCACGCAACGCCACTGTAGCAGTTTATCAGATAAGCGGAGACTGAATGAGGTTTGCTGGATGAGAAGCTTGTGTGCCCGGAGGCTGGCCTGCACACCGCGTCTCCACAATGAACGACAGACAACAAAAGCGTTTCTTACAGCAATTAGACGTCCAATCTTACCTGCAATCGCTCCGACGCAGGCTGCCACATTTTAGTAGAGGATACGCTCGATTGTCAGGCTGGAAACAGGGATAGCCCAGCTATAACATCTGCTCGCTGACGGCGCGTCCTTGCTCCTTCTGTCTCCTCAAGCAATCCCGAGGAAAAAAATTAAGAGACAGTGAATTCCAACGGTGCGCAAGGACGAAACTCTCCCTGCGAAAACACGCACAGTCTCTTTTCTTTCTTTCTCTCCCCCTTTCTCTGTCCCTCCGTGTCCTCCGCCCCCTCTTTCGACTGCTGTTGTTCTCAGAGTGACCAGAAGAGGGCGCCAGCGTGGAGCGCTGCAAACGTTACACTACATACATATTTTCAATATGTAAAAATTTATTTTTCACGAGATACTTGTCATATTTACTTGGAATGTTTGTGTGTAATATTTGAGAATGCAAATTGTTTGACGTGCAAAAAACTATTGTAACAAATCTTCAAGAAACATGATTTTTGGGGCGCACAATCCCCTTTGAATATTCATATGATAGTCAATTCTCAGTAGAGTTGTTCACAAACTGCATGGCAATAAGGAGATGCTGTTGTTCCTACAATAGATTTGAAATAAGCTAACCTCATCCAGCGCTCTTTTTGTTTTCAGTCTTAAGCTAGGCTACCATCTCGGTTTGAGAAACCACTGCATGACTGAACTTTCTGAATACATTGCGAAAAGAACTGCACATCCGAATAAATTAAAAGAAGGATCATTCACGAAACTGACATTGCTAATGCTAGCTCTGAAATCATCTGCATTAAACATGACTTGTTACTTAAATACTAGACAAAATGATTCTCCAGAAAAGGGTTTCATATGAGGTAGTAGAAGAAACACATTTCTGAGAAGTTTTCCTTTTAAACCATCATTCTAGTCAATAGTTCACTTGCCTTCACTGTTTTATATGCTTTTTAGTATTTTAAGGAACACACACACACACAATAACACAAATGCATAAATACAGATATAAATACATTTAGAAATTTCTATATACATATTTCTGCTATTGATGATAACTATATGACAACAAGTCTCATTTTAATAAGAACAATTGTATAACTAAGATGAAGTGTTTTGGGGACTCACGGTGAAGCAGTGTGATAAACCCAAGCCTTCTGAAACCCTCATGATGTCACAGGTCAGAGACTGACCCTACCTGTCTATAAATGCTGTGTTAAATTTGGATTTTCCAAGGTTTACAAGCAGTTAAACCACCATATCTACTTTACACCCATAGTAACCCACACATCTGGTATGCAAAGAGAATATTTAAAAGTGCAAGTTATATTCTGGTCTTAGTGTTTATACAATGGTTAAGGATGCAGCAGCTTGCCACTTATTCATACACATACTTCACCTATTATTCAATTATTCCACAGTCCGAAGAAAGGGAGTGTTTTTGATTGAATTCACTTCATGTGACACCAATTTGAAATATCAATCATCATACACGGTTCTGTTCATCTCATAACTGCACATGCATTAGAGTGCATTACACGATTGCATATGTACTCTAGAAGAAACTGTGGCATTCATCTTTATTCGAATCCAGAAACTGCCTATAGTCAAATGAGAGGTCAAATAAACACTTAAAGGGGTCAAAGTCTGTCTCCGAGGTCAAAGCCATCAAAACCGCGTCTTTTCTTCCCTACGGTGGGGACTTCTGAGTGTCCAGAGCATCATCACAGTACGCCATTCTTACAGATGTTTACTCTCAGAACATCTGGAGCCCACACAAGGTCACTGAAGGGTCTAGGACATCGTTTGAACTCCATATAAGGGCACGGCCAGCTGGGGGACATTCCAGTGCTCAGACAGTCAAAGGCATTCCGTCGGTGGAAAACACATCCTCCTCTCGTACCGTCTGCATCTGAGTGTGCGTTTCTCATCTTGAGACATGAGACACGATTGCAACACTTGAATGCTTTTACAAATGTCAAGTTTGCTTTGCGCATTACAGGGAAAGTGGTTATGGGTTTGGACTGTTTGGAGAGATAACGTGTGTTTGTGTGTGTATGAGACTTACCATCTGTTCTTTGGGATAAAGAAAGCACGTCTGATGTGCGCGCCATCTTCCAAAACGTCTCGTTCCGTGTGATATGAAGTTACATATGGTGCTTCCCTATCTACAATTAAATATCTTACTAATCGCTTACTAGAAGGTTCATTGTATTTCGTCTCGTTTATCATATGTTAAACATCCAAGCATTAAAACAGGCCTTGGGCTTTCACTTTAACTTTTATTAATACATCATTCCACAGATATAACCAAATGGGTGTTATCTTTATCTAACAAAAACAGTGCTCGGGTTAGAAGCTTCCCTTTAGTACTGATTCTAGACACAACCTGTTCATTCACTTAGAGATGAAGATTAAATGCTCTTCATTTCCGATCTTCTGTACAACACTAAAACAGGATATTTGGAGAATGTCCAAGCGGCGATACACCTTGGTTAAGCACAAAAATGGACAAAACACAGTAAAACTGCCAAAAAGTCTCCCAAATAGTTTCCAAATCTCCTTCGGCCCGTTTGTTTGATTGAAAATATTTAAATAGTGAGATCAGCAGCAAGAAACCTAAACCACCTAAACATGGCACAATGTTTTTTTTTTAAGGTGCAATGTTTTAATACACAATTTGACAGAGATTTTTGGTGAGCATATGGCAGTTTTTCAAACAGCTTGAACCATCTTAGTGCTTTCTCCAGTACTATCATTGCATGGAAAAAAGCAGCTTGGACATTCTGCAAAATAACTTCTTTAATGTTTTACGAAATACATTTTTTGAACAATATGAGGTGAGTTCATTTTTAGCCAAACCGTTTCCTTTATTCACGCATTATAAAGCATCAAAACCGGTCTCAGATCAGCTACAGAGGGCAACTTCTACCTGTCTATACTAAGCAAAAGGATAACCATAGGAGTACAATGAGTACAAGTTGGAGCAGATATGGAAGATAAGTGAGAAAGGGAGATGTGTAATGGAAAGAATGAAAACATTCTATGAGTACCACTCCAGCCAGATGCAAATAAAGAGAAGGAGAGCTGGAACCCGTTGCAGGAACACCAGAAGCGCATGGCAGAAATACACCAGTCTCAACCAGACTCGAGGACCTGTCAGAGACACTTTACTCGTTCCAATACTCTGACTCACTAATGTCTCAGTAGATACTAATGGGGAAAGTAATCATATTCTTGGAGGCTATTTTTAAGTCCATTTCAATGCCAATAAACATTCTGTGCAGATTAAAAGTTTCAAAGTTTCCTACTTGTCCACATTATTTTCCCTACAACTTCCATTACACGGGCAGCATTTTCAGTTCTTGAATTTTCCATGGCCCTACTGCGTTCATGTGTTTACATTCACAATCTTACGATTATGTTTAACAATCTGAAAACATGTAAGGCCATGTAAACGCCATAAACTTGTCTTTTATCAAGTGAATGTCAAAACTCATTCGGCACGCTTTGATTTTTCCCTTTCACTTGACATGCACATGGTTTTTATATTTTCACATTGAAACCAAAAATGTAAACTCGTTTTTTTTGTATTGTCAGATTGTTTATGAGCAAATTCTTGATAGCTAATGACATTTAACAGTATGTCTAAACTGCCTCACTCGTTTTCATGAAGGGTTTTGTTTAACTCTCCCTGATAATTTGCGGTCACATTTGCTAAATTTTGCAGGCATTTTCCATTTTCAATAGCACACTTATGATACACAGCCTTCAAATTTTGTGATTTTGCATGATCAACTTAAACACAAGTGACATTGGAAAGCTCCCAGTCACATAAATTCCTCTTGAAATCACTGGATTTTGTATGCAAACATTTCTCAGAGCAGCGGTAAATGTGACCACAACATAAGGAGCTTTGCACGTGTACTGGAACAGAGAAGTCTTCCATAAAACACTATGAAATATAGATCAGGAGGCCTAGTTTATTACTCAGTGAAACGACACCACCAAATATTACTTTGAAAAGCACTTTGTTGTGCTGCCTTCAAATGGACAGTGGTATCTTAAGACTTTGCTAACACCAAGTTTGTGACACAAAAGAGACCACAATGAACAAGAAGAAAGAAACAGCAAACAACAGTGTACATAAGGTTACAGAGTAATGCCGAACCACTGATCCTATCCATGCACCAGTAAGGCAACCTACATTGTCTTATCTTTTAATTCTTCTGTATATAGTTACAGTTTAACTGGACTATGAGCTCTATAACTCCTAATTCTACAGCTTTTGCTTGGATTGCTGCTATCATATTTGTAATCCGAGTCTAGAAGGTGGAAGGGTTCGGTTAAACACCCCCTCTCACAAACATTTTGCAATGTAGCTTATTATTCGTCTACTTACATTCCACAAAACATTTGCGTCTGCAAACAAAGCACATTTGTTTGGGACTATTCCATTAACTAATTCTGTGCAGCACTCCTAGTGCCTGATATGAATTAAAAGCTTCATGGTTTACAATGATAAAATATATCAATTTCAAAAGTTTTTGACTCGTTTTTTAAATCTATTCTCTGGAAATAAATACTGCACGGATTGGCTCATTTTAAAGGCTGGAACAGTGGCTGTGTGTATGCGGTGTGTGTGTGTGTGTATGCAGATGTATTGCCTCACAAATCTTTAGTTTTAATGAGTGCGACTAAAGGCTTGTCATCAGGGCTGTAATCTTCATAACTGATGGGAGTCGCATCGTACATTGCTGGTCTGGACTTCTTCCCAAACCTGTAACACACGCAAAGGAACAGGACATTTTTTGAGTTAAATAGCCTGCAATGACACAGTTTGACCAGTGTGGCGCTGTAGAGCAAGACTGTAATTCAGTTCTGGTCTGCAATCCAAATCGAACCAGTAGAGTGTTTATAAACTTGTTTATATTTTCACTCTTGTTTCCAAGTTAGCTTAAGGGTGTACTCACACTAGGCAGTTTGAACCGTGCCCGAGTGCGTTTGACCACCAAAGCGTGGTTCGTTTGACTAGTGCTCCGAAACGTGCCCGGGTGCGGTACGTTTAGCTGGCCCTGGCCCGCTTGGAAGAGGTGTGCCAGAGCATGGTTCAGTTGGACTCGGGCACGGTTCGCATGTAATGTGAGCACTAACCGCGCTGGAGCACGGAACAGGGTGCGCGACGTCACGTTTTTGCGACGCTCCAAAACAGACATAGCGGGGAAA
>JAUMHR010000075.1:2165637-2177424 GCA_032361145.1 Enteromius fasciolatus | reverse complement strand
CAGTCGGGAGGCTAAACCGTGACAAAAAACGTAACAGTCATACAATTCAAACCGTGACAAAAAACGTAACAGTAATACAATTCAAACCGTGACAAAAAACGTAACAGTAATACAATTCAAGGGCCGTTATTGTAACCCCTCTACGTTTTGCACATTGGACCAACGTAGTCAGGGTACGTTTTTATGTGAGACTGGGTTGGCGAAACATGCACACGTAAAAACAGTGTTGCACAAAAAGTGCACACAGGTACATCATTTTATGAAACCAGGTTGCGCTAAATGGTTAATGTGAAATTCAATATTAAACCTGACCCTAAGCCTAACCGATAGTGTCCAAGAAAGCAAATTTATTTATTTTTTGTAAATTGGGTTTCACATAAGTTTGATGCTGTACCAGGTGTGCTAATAAGCAAGTTTACTGCATCAAAGCTGGTTATGTGATGTAAAACGCGCACTATAGGAAAAGTGTTTTGAAATTATGAAACTGCACAAAAAAAGTCGTTATTAATCCATAATCTGCCTTCATTATTTGTGTGAAAAGAAATTAACATTTATGTTGTTTTACTGCAACCTGGGTTGAAAATTCATCAACTGTAAACAATTATGGTGTAAATAAAGTGTAACTAAGCCCTTTTAGACTGCAGAACACATGAAATGTTATGTCCTTCTTCACATCTGTCCCCTTGGGCCCTGTTATTAAGCTAATCAACTTACTGGCAATCACAAAGGCACATCTGAAGTGCATACAGTTCACCCACTGCACATGTTGAGGGCTGCGTGTTAGAGGCTCTCCTTGATCTCACCAGCCACAATTATGTTTTCACATCAGAAATAAATAAATATGTGACATACTCCGTTTTTTTTTCATCAAGAGCACCTGAGCTTTGATACCTGCAGCAGTCCATTCATTAATACATTTTAATGAGTATAAACAGTTAAAGATACACATCAATCAGTTTGAAGCATTCAATTATAGTCAGTACCAGTAAAAAGACATTAATGGCACATTTGTGACTCTGGACCAGTTGCTGGGGTATATTTACAATAGCCATACATTGTGTGGGTAAAAATAATTGATTTTTCTTTTACACAAGTGATCATGTAAAGATCTTCCATAAAGATGGATCATAAATTTCCACTGCTAAGAACTTAATTTGAACACATTTTTTCAAATGGTTGCATCTTGGCTTAATATGGCTCTGTTCTGATAAATCATATTAATTCAGTTTTCAGATGATGCATAAATCCTAATTTTGAAAAACTGACACTTTTGACTGGTTATGACTTAAGGTCACATTTGTGTTCATAACAAACATAAAAATGATGTGCCGGTTTTATCCCATGAATCAAGAAACAGTGAGTTGCTTTTTTTCTGCTGCTCTAATTCTGTGCTTCTCAATGGGTGGGTTGTGACCAAAAATTGGGTCACAGTTCTGTTCTTATAACTAACCTAAATACGCATAATTCTCTACTAACCATATAATCATGCATTGTTAGGATAGGATTTTTCTTGTTAATATTGATTTATCATTTGTGAATAAATAACCATCTATTTGATTTTTCAGAAAAGTTTTCAGTTGACCACTGACTTCCATAGTGTGGGGAAAAAATACTATGCAAGTCAATGGCTACCATCAGCTGTTTAGTTAACAAATATCTTCTTTTGTGTTTAACAGAAGACAGAAACTCATGAGATGTTTTATGTATATTAAAGATAACTATTCATATATATATATATATATATATTGTTATCCAAAGTATCATTTTGAATCTGGGTCCTAAAAAACTTGTTTACAGGAAAATAAAAAAGACCAGGAGACCTATGAGGAGGAAAAAGGTAGGGCGGCTGAAAAGGGAGCAGAAACAGTGTGGGGAGAAGAAAAGGTCATGGGTGAGGAAAAGACCTTCAAAGTGTGAAACAATGGACGAAGCGTTTACAGTATCAATCTCTCACGATTCTTAACTCAAGATATCTCACCAGACATGCTCTCACTAACATTAACACATCCCTGACCTTTGGCTTCTTCAATCTGACGTTAACAGAGAGGCTCCTCTAATGTGAAGAGCTGTGGACTGGTTTCAACCCAAGACCTTCATCACCAGAGCTGGTGTTTATTCTATAGAATGTTTAATTTTCTTTTACTGCGACTGAAGAAAGTATTTCAAAAACCTTTTAAAACCCCAAAAGGTTAGCTACTTGTCATCTTGCAGCAGAGATCTCCACTTATTCCCTTTCCCCATTTTTAAAGGTCAAACTGCTACTAAATCATGCAGAAATGTCTCCTTGGACGTGAATAAAAACTCATGGTCGAAACTTGAAAAGGGTGTATATATATAGCCAACAATAAATTGTATGAATCAAAATTATATATTTTTCTTTGATGCCAATAATCATTAGGATATAAAGTAAAGATCATGTTCATGAAGATGTATTGTAAATATATATCATAAATATATAAAAACTCAGATCAGTAATATGCATTGCTAAGAACTTCATTTGGACAACATTAAAGACGATTTTCTCAATTATTTTGATTTTTTGCACTCTCAGATTCCAGATTTCCAAATAGTTGTCTCTCAAATATTGTCCTATCCCTAAACCATATAGCAATGGAAAGCTTATTTATCAGCTTTCAGATGATGTCTAAATTTCAATTTCAAAAAACTGTGCTAATATTTTTTTTTTTTAGGATTAATTCAATTATATGTAAAGTACTTTTAGTTACTACTGTGTATGAAATGTGCTATAAATACACTTGCCTGCCTTGACTATTATTTGTTTATGAAAATACGCTTAGAATGCACAAATATCGTGCACATTTCTATGATATAAACCAAAACTGCACAAAAATGTAGACATATAGATTGTTGTGCTTTTATCTTTTCAATTATTTCAAAATGATTACAAATTGCATATTAGGGAAAAATTTACTTTTTTAGAAATTTTGTTTGTCATTCATTTTATATTTAATTATTAGTATTATTATTTTTAGCATTTCTCATTCTAAGATGAAAAGGGTGTGAAACCAATTTATTGCTTATGTGTGGCAATATGTTTTCAAAGCAGTGTAACCAGCTGTGCGACACATAGTTGGGACAATATTCTGGGATAAATGCATGTGAGGTTGCAACCTTTTGCCCATGTGACACTTTTGTTGTTGTTTACGTAGGTAATTATGTATTTGTGCCATTCATGTTGATCTGGAACGCATAGCACTTTCTCAAAGGCATAATCAAAAATCCACTCAAAAAGAAAACAATGCATCTGTGCGCACATGTTTGTGTATTCAGGAAAAAGCACAGAAAGAACAAAATGTTTCTAACACACACACACACACACACAGTCAGCTTGAAAACCCACTGCCATCTGACTATTAATAGAGAAAGTGTGAGAGAGAGTTTGACAGCTCATCCCTCACCATTCAACTGTATAATGATTATGAATTAATGAATTCTCCAGTTTTCTTTGAGAAAAGGAATGGTTTTCATTAATGAAAGTGTCTTTCAAGCAACGTTTGCACTCATACTTTATGAATATCATCAAAGGCTAGGTATGAAATGGAAATGAAAGTGTGATTGGCTCATAGCCACTAAACATCAGAGGATGGCCTGAATGAATACTAACCAGCCTGCAGATGGAGAACACAGTTAACAGAGAAATACTAATACTTGGAGTTGCATGAGAAAAAAAAATGTTTACAGCAGCACAGGCCACAAAGGATTCATGTTTACTTACATTAAAGGTCGAACGAAATGAGATTCAGCTCATTAACGCTATCTGATGCAGAAGTGGAAAATCTTTCTCTGGGGTTTTAATGCAGAACGCAATTTTATTCAATGTCATGGCTACATCATAACAGACGTAGATGCACTCAAAGCCAAACATCAGTGGCAATGACTTTTAATAATGCAGCACATTCTGAAACGCAGGTAAAAAGAGCAGATGTGCCACCAATTAACCAGCCAGATGAGGCCATATCAGTGCAGAAGAGCAGCTGAATTAGATTCTGGTGGAAAATGGACTTATTTGTGTTTCTAAACGAGGCAAGACTAAATAGGCGAGATCAATGTTCCCCATTCAACATCATTATAACAAATAGCTACTTTCCCAGAAGCTCTTAGAATGTCTTTTTGCACTGATAATGCATGCTTGTTGCTTACATCTAAATTCTGTTGAATTAGACATGCAGTCTGTTTAATAGGATTTGCAAAAAACTACTCACGTTTCACATTAGAAAGTAAGAAGCATCAGAAGGAAGTTAAAGGGTTAGTTTACCTACAGTGAAAAACCCGACTTCATTCATACTCATGTATGGAAGCCCATTTCCACAACGGAATAAAAACAATAAAAAAGTAATGGCAACTTTTTGTATTACCATTGTTTTGTATCATAATTGAGTTTACATCTTACACGCTTGACTTTTTTTCTCAAAAGTGATATACGTGATTATTGCAATTGCAAGTTACAAAGTCAGATTTGTGGGATGTAAGCACAACTGTGATGAAAAAAGTCAGAAGTGCAAGCTATAAACATGCAGTCATGACTTTTTTTTGATGCAATTTTAAGTTTTCCTTTCTCTTTGGAGTGTTACAATCTGTTAGTGCATAGATATGATCCCTAAAGTTGCAAAGACTAAAGTCTCAAAACCAAAGAGATATTCTTTATAAAAATTATGGCTTGTCCACGGCCCCCTAAAATGACAAATTTAAACACGCCCCCACATCTCTACATCACAGAGTAGGTTTGCCCAAATGTTTATGCAAAGAAAGAAGGCGGAGCTATTATTCTGGCTGTAGTGTTGCTGCAGGCGCCATGTTCTGGAGACGCTGTGTCGTTGTGAAAGTGAAATTACGTTGTTGGTGCTTCCAAAAGAGAACACAACTAGAAATCAGTGTTAAGTTGTATTCACAACACTGTTCCAGTTAAACCCAAATATTAGAGTGTGTTCAGCACATTTACGGAGGACTAAAGTTATTTCCTGAATGTGGGAGGAGAGTAACCCTGCTGTGCACGGGCCGTTTCTATAAAGTGACTTTGCAAGGAGAGTCTGGCGCTTCTAACCCAGAGCCTGTAAGTATTTAAAGGATTTGCAGCTGACTATTCAACCATAAGTTTTGAGCAGTGTAGTGTAGCGTTTCTCCATAAAAAAACAGTATAAGTCACTATAACTACTAATTATGTCCCACTGAACATGAACATGAAGAAAAGGCATTTTTAACAACAATATATTAATGTCCTCCATTTTTAGTGCTCTGTTCTCCTGAATGTCTCTCTGTACATGTACATCTGAGTTTTGATATCCTCCTATCTATCTACTGTATATGTCTATATCTTTCCTTTCAGTTCTCATTTTATTCATTTATTCCTCCCGCAAATCCCTACTTTAATGAGACTCACACTCTTACAGGCGTCCAAGTTTAGATACATCTAGTGTGAGTCTTCAGTTTTTCAAAGATAAAAGCTTTGTAGAAACAATGGTCAGTCCAGCTCTCTATTTAATATTAATGAATTCCCAGTTGCTGCTTAACAAGCTGGAATCAAAGCCAAAAGACCAAAGAGAAGAGAAAGAAAAAAACAGGACGACCCTTAAAATAAGCATCCCTGGTGATATGACCAGCAAACAGATCTACGGTTATACATCCACCTACTGTAAAAAATTGACAGTGCACATCCAAAAACACCTACATCCTTCCTCTTCTCCGAGTTCTCAGAAAGGACAGGTGACTCATGCACAATCACTCTGCGTCAGATGCTGGTTAACAGGTTAAGTGAGCTCCTCAAGGGCAAAAAAGCTACTAACTTATGTCAAACCATTCTGGTTCATCCCTCAGTGTTTACAAAAAGTAATCTCATACAAACATGTGATTGTGCTGCATCACATACACGCAGTCACATCAGCAGCAGTTAATGAAGTTCGGAAAAACGGCTGTCTCATTACAGGGTGACTGAAGAACACCAGCCCTGCCTGGGGAAATGGAACACTCAGTGACATCACAATGACTTCAAACCTCTTCGACCAATCGCGCAGCAGCATCCTTTCTGGCTGCATTGGGGGAGATGTAAATGAGCAGCATGACGTCACAGGACACAGGTTTAGACGCAAGCTTTAACTAAGGTTGAGGAAAGGACAGGATGCCGCGATGCCATGCAGAAAGACGCATCTTCTTCACACTTGAGAGTAAGCATTGAAATGAGTGCCATCTATTGTCCAGTGAATATACAGTACATGCACACAGTGAGACAGCTGTTATGTGGATCTCTGTTCTGGATCCAGCAAAGCTTTGGTGTTATATAGGTCAGAAGCCCTAATTGTGTCTAGCTGTGCTGCTCACATTCAGGCTTTGTTCCCATTAGCGTATTAACTCTGATGTGTGTCTACAGCCAATAAACAACAGATCCATGGCTAATACCCTCACCCTTTTCCCTAAGGGAGTTTAAGCACATCTATGTCCATGAGCTGCAAAATAAAATACATTTGTTTGTTTGTTTTAGCTATTATGTTTTAGTTTATGCAGTTTGGGTTATTTTAATATTTTAGATGAACTAAACAGAAATGACAAATGTTGCTATCTAAAATAAAATAAGGTTACAGTTAAAAAACAAACAAACAAAAGAACAAAACAAACACACACACACACACACACATATATATATTAAACTTTAATAAAATGTTGTTATTATTATTATTATTATATTTAAAGTAACTATTATAACTATTGCAGTTAAAATGATTATAGTTGGGTTTGGCATAGCAAAAATAAATAAATGAACATACAAAACACATGAGAAAAATGTATTTTCATTCTTAGAGTTACAAATATCATGAGAGATGTATATATATATGTATATATATATGGATACATCTCATTGTAAAAGTTTCTTGTTTTTTGCATAAAGCTAACATTTAGAAAGGTTTATTGTTACTAAGAAGAAAAACAATCATATGCAGAAATAAAAATATTTTAAAGATATTTTCTGTGAAAACAATTTTGCAATTAATTTTTCTTAGTATTTTTATTATTATTATTATTATTATTATTATTATTATTTTAATGTATTTGTTTATTGTTTGAGTACAGACGTTTCCTGCGAAACAAGAAATATATTGATTCAGTTTTTTCCAGACTGGACATCATCACACCACAGTGCACCTGACTTGAGGTTGAAATAAGCTTGCATCACCCATCACAGAAAGCCTTGGTGTCCCATAGTGGTTTGTTATAAAACAAAATGCATGCAAAGAGGTCAACGCTGCATACTTGCAATATGAATCAAAAAGATGACAGACTGAGAATGATTTCTGCTGTGCTTGTGTAGCAATACACCGCAGATACACGTATCTAACTGCAAGACAAGCATTAATGCTGTGATCTTTACCTCTATCACACACACACACACACACACACACACACTCAGAGCCGCCTCTCCTCTTCTCCTATCTGTTGCCACAGCAACGCAGCACTCTCCTTCACATCTCACTGATAGCACATGAGCTCCTACAGACCTTTGACGGACGCACGATTCTGATCGTTTATTCACTCCGCCACGACTCTGATCTCACCTCACAGTTCTGTCCAGTGAAGCCCTGCCCGCAGATGCAGGTATAAGCCCAGAAGTCAGTCTGCATCTGTGTGCTCGGACTCTCCTCCATCTCTCCCACCCGACTACATACGCCTCCATTTAGACAGGGTCTGCCCTCGCAGGGGTCCGGCAGCGCGCTGGGGGTCTCGCTAGGGCTGGATGCCAGCGGGGTCCCGAGTCCGTCCCTCACCCCGAGGACGAGGAGGAGAGCAAGTATGTAGCCCTGCATGAGAGCGGCCCGGATTCGGTTCTCTTTGCTCTTGCTCTGCATACTCTGCTGTGGAGAGCAGATCAATGGATTACAGTCGTTCGCTTGCGGCTGTGTGTGTGTGATAGAGAGACAGAGAGAGGAGGTTTGCTGGACTGGAAGGTCTGAGCGTGTTTGAGGAGGAGAGAGAGAGGAGCGGAGGGGAGTGACGACAGGTGACGACACAGATGCTCCTCCTCTCAGTCTATTTCAGCTGTGTCAGTGGAGCTGAAGCTCTGCAACTACAGTCAGACACCTACACATTACACAGTGTGATTACAGCAGATCCGTCTCATGGCTGATAAATGGCGCATGTTAAAATTCTACATTGTTTAGTTGGTATCAAGTATTCACTGTTAAAGAAATAACAGTGACCCAAAACAGCCTGGTTACAAACTTTGTTCAAAATATCCTCCTTTGTGTTCGGCAGAGAAATGCATACAGGGTTGTAACTACTTGAGGGTGAGTAAATGATGACAGAATTAAATTTTTTTGGGTGAACTGTTCCTTTAAAGTGACAATAACTACTATGTACTTAAATCAAAAAAATTAAGTACAATGCACTGATTGTGTTTATATTGTATTGAGAAACACATTTGCTGAGGTGGGATCCTATATGAAGTGGTACCAGTTATGTTTAGGTATGGGGATCTAATAAACAGTACCTGTGTAAAACAGTGTTAACATTATCTAAAATTTTACCCACTTCACAATAAAATAGTCATTTAGCAATATCGGTTAATGTTAATATATGTTATAATATATATATTATTTAATGGACCTAAGCTAACATGAACTAAAAATGATCAGTTTGGTAATGTTAACAAAGATGAATAAATACTGTAGAATGTATTATCCATTGATAGTTCATGTTAAGTGCATTAAATAATGTTAGCTACTAATGAGACCTTATTTGTTAAAATGTTGACTAAATTAAAATTCAATTTAAAGTTCTACAAGTATTACAACATTTTAATGTACAGTAATGGATATTCAGTTTGAGATTTGTTAAAAATGACATTAATCAATGCTACATAATTAGTGTTTTTTCAAATGAACTTAAGGTGAACGTTACATAATTGCAAGGATAAAAAAAAATAAAAAAGCAGTAAAAATGATTATATTATTCATCAACATTCAATTTGATGTTATTAACCCTTGTATGGTGTTCGGGTCTGTGCAATTCGTACGTATTTGTACGAGGTGCCAAACTTGTGCCAATTCATACGACCTCACTCATACGATTTCGTACGATTTGTCTAAAAGCACGTGATGGGTAGGTTTAGGGGCGGGGTTATGTTTAGGTAATTCGTACAAATTCATACGAATTGACATATCGTAAAATACGTACGATTTAGAATAAATCGTATGTATTCGTACGAATTAGCCACCTTGTAAAATATGTATGAATTGCCGTGAGATCAGGTTGGTCTGTGGGACCCATTTTCACTTTTTGTCAAAAGAGAAATGATACAATTAATTATCTTTTCAAACTCATACTCATTGGCTTTGGCTCGTTTTCTGTGAAGAACATATATCAGAACAAATTTTCAATGAGCACACCCTACACATTTATATTACACACCGAATGTTCGGGTCCACTGGACCCGGGGCTAATAAAAGAGTGGTAATTTTAGGTCCTGTGTAACTTTACTCTGTCCCCCTGTTGTCTGATCCTGCTATTAGTGTGAGTGTGTGTGAGAGAGAGTGTGAGTTGTGTGCTTCTGACCCTGCCATTCCCACACAGGGTTGTAGCACTTTAATTCATAAATGTGATCTAACAAAAGAAAAGAGCATATATCAACTATCCATGCTGCTATTATTGCTTGTAATTGGGATGAAGTAAACATCTGTTGAGTATTTTAACATATTTTGTTTTATTGAATTAAAGACACAAAAACGCAGCGGCTCCACCAGACCCACGAACACTGGCTGAGTAACAAAAATATCAACACCTTACAAGGGTCAAGGTTTCGTTTGAAATTTAGTAATTTTGTCATTATTATTATTTAATATTGCTATTTTAAATTTTAATAATTGCAGCACTTGAAGTTAGTTCAGTTTGTTGCAATGACAATATGTCACATTTTCATTTAAAAATACGCTTTTCCATCTAATATTCAATTTTATTTCCATTAACAAAAACATAGCTGCAGTTAATCATAACATCACTGATATTAACTGATGAAAAAACGCTATTACTTCTCTAAGCGATCAGACTCGGTTGGATGAGCAATCGGGGTCATATTTTGAGGTCAGGCTTATCTGACACCCTAATAACCTCCCAGAACACCATATATGTGTATAGCAGCGCACTAACCATCACAACAACTGCATGGCAACGTCTTGGCAAGAATCTCGTTCTTATTTTTATCAGTAAGCAGCTTATTATTTCCCTCCGCAGTCCCCTGCAGAAATGCAAAGAACATCCTGTACATTCTCCAAGCCACTAATCATCCAACATCTACTTCTCATATTGAGAAGAATCGCATTGACGTGCTACCCGAGGATATTTCTAAACCTCCGTCTCACCAAACAACAGCTTCTGCATCCATAAAAGCATGAACTGCAAGCCGATTGTGAAGTGGAGTTGTGTTTTATGATGGCCTCACTGCGCTTCCATCAGAATCTCTTCTTCAAGGGCTCCTCCTGCTGGTTGCCATGACAACCTCACAGGCAGTCACAATGCTGGAGCTGCTGCTGTGCACCACGTTCATCATCACAACTCACACCCCGCACTCACAGGCGGCTTTCAGAGAGATTTTGAGGAATATTGTCGTTTTCGTCCAAATCTGTTTGGTCATGCTTTCATTCGAGGGTTGGAAGAACCTTGTGGGTGCACTATCCTTTTAAGTAACATTAAATTTTGAACTGAATATCACAGTTAATCAAGATAATGTCAAAACTCAGACCAACAGCACAACTGCAAGAGTTCATTTTTAATCGCAAATTCTTCCTGTAAACTGCTCATCAGCATGCATAGCATATGCGATTGTAATCAATATTTATTTGCATTTTGCATAGATTTTATACCATATTTATTTTACATTTATTTGCATAATATAAAATGTATTTATACACATATATAAATTACAAGTTGTATAGTTGGATTGTTAAAAAAAATTCACGTAAAGTGTCCCTTTAAGACACGTATATGTTCTTTGTACCTATGTGCAGGAGCAATCTATAGACAATGGCGCCCCCTCCTGGTCACAGACGGCAGGACACCATGATTTGTTTCAATCTATAAAAAAGCATATAGTCCAAAAACTAGCTTTATTTCACAACTTTTTCCAAATAAAAAGAATAGTGACAAACACGAGCCAAGTGTGTGTGTTAGAAGTTGCTTCAGAGAGGAAGTGATTTATGTGCTTCTGCAGCAGGTTGAAGGCTATTTTGGGAGCGATTGTGACAGATGGAAAAATGGCTGGCCTTCGCACGCAGAAATCAGTGGTTTGATGTGCAGAATATTTACTTAAGATCAGAATGATGGAGTAATTTGGCAACTTCTGATGGACTTCGCAAATCCTTCAGTTTCTCCATCAGCTCAAACATTTTCCAAATAACGGGCTGAAATAACAAATTATAAATGGCAGAATATGGCACGAACCCTGCAGCCGAACACACACAAGAACAAAACCGCTTTCAGCTGTGTGAAAATATCTCAGATGTTTTCCACATCTGTGTGTCACTATGATTGTTAATGTGTTCATGTAATTTCGTCGCATGTGTTCCCAAATTCCTGACATATGATTAGGCTATGATTTTAATAAACCCTTATACAAAATATTTAGACTTAGTCAATCAAAGATTCAGGTTAGTTTGTTAAATCTGAAAGAAATTCATATTTATTCAAGGAACTATAGAATTAAGGTGTAACAATCAGGGAGGCGAGAGGCGTGCGGATCTAAATGCAAGCTGTTTATTAGACAAACTAGAGAGTACAGGCGGGCAGGGT
>JAUMHR010000075.1:2147899-2165537 GCA_032361145.1 Enteromius fasciolatus | reverse complement strand
TTAATTGTGAACAAATGAACCATTAATTAATGCTTAACTAATGCATTATTTTGGACCCCTATTCTGAAGTGTTACCATAAATGCTGTTCTTTGAAACGTTTTATTACTCCAAGATTCCTGATATATACAGTATAGCAGCACACGGCATATTAGAACGAATACTGAAATAATGATGCTGAAAATTCAGCAACTTCATCATAAAACAGCCACAAAGCCAGTGTTAGGTTGCATGGCTATATTTGTAGCAATAGCCAACAATACATTGCATAGGTCAGAATTATCACTTTTTCTTTTCATGCAGAAATCATTAGGATAATAAGATCAGATTCCAGGTTTTCAAATAATTGAATCCCAGACAAATATTGCTCCATCCTAAACAGAACACCTATTTTGTTCAGCTTTCAGATTACAAATCTTACTACACTTACTGTATTATGCTGTCCAGGGTCACATATTACAATATAGAAAAGAATAATTATAAACTGCAATTATATTTCACAATGTTTGAGCAAATAAATGCAGCCATGGTGGAACAGTAAACTACCTTCACCCTAACCTTTTGAATGGTAGAATGAATTCTATTTCATCCAAAGGAAAAACAAACTATTATAGTTTACAGTGACTGCATTACAAACCTCTGCGCCTGCAGAACTACGTCTAAAATCAGATCTGCTCATCACAGTGTTGAAACTGATCTCTGGTCAAATCTCCACCAGCTGTTATTTTTGTTTCATGCTAAAACATTTTGTAAAGGAAGTGGTCTAGCATTTCTCATTAAAACAAGTCACAAGGTGCACTGCTAGTAACTTCTTCACTCTAAAAATAGAAATGAAATGTAAAATCAGATAGTTTGACAGACAACAGGTTGTGCTATGGTCAGTTAAGAAGTGTTTGTTTTGGATTAGTGCATCTCATCAGTGTAAGTGTAGGAACAAACGCTTGATCTAAGGCTATATATATCCAGCCCCTCCCTATACCTAAATGAAACTTAATTCCCAGATTTGGTGAGATGGACATTTTGATTTAATAAAAAAGAGTGCAATGCATGTTTAAGAAAGCCAGTTCTGAAGGTAAAGGCAGCATATCAGCCCCATGCACACTAGTAAGTGCACACCTGGTGTGTGTGCCAGACCGGTTGAGTCCACTCACTGCTCTGACGTCACCGGCCCTGCCATACTAATCGACACAGACACTAATCCAGCTCTTCTATAAAGCCTTTCTCCTCTGCTAGGGAGGGAGAGAGAGAGAGAAAACAGTAAAGCAAGTGAACAAAGTCATTGAGGGAAATGACCGCTTGACGTTCTGTGACATTTCAGTGCTTGACTGGAGTATCTATCTGCAGTATTTCTTCTATTGCATCAACACCCTGACCCAGAGCTACAGGCCTTCACTGGCCGCTTTACTTTCAGGCATCACACTGGACGGACAGTGTTCCCCGATGGGGCCGGAGGAGGGGCAGTGCTGTGGGAGCTGCCCCTCTCTGCCTCCTATCATCATACCCGGCTTGGGCAGCGTGGAGCTCTGCACCACCCAAGAGGATGGATGCCTTGCCACAGATGGGTAGGACCCCATATAAATTCTGTGTGCCTGTTTTGGTGCAAGACTGAACAGATGGCTTGTGTTTAATATATGTAACAGGGGACTAACACTTACGTATAACACTAATGCCTTTTTGGCCTAAGATGTGACAGGTATGCTGGATTTACAGCTGAGCTGCATGCATGATGTAAAAGTGTAAAATGTTAGCAATTTTAAAGTAAAAAGAATTGAAAATACTACATTGTGATAAATGAATATACATCAACATATATAAGCAAAAAAAAAGTAAGTGAACAAAATGAAAAATAAGCAACAAAATACCATCCCATAACATCGTTAGTTTTTCTAATATATTTCTGGCAGTTGCACCAATGACAAAACTGGGATGCTTGATTGTTTATAATGTTGCTGGATGCAAAGTGCTATAGTGTAGTACTACTGTATGTATAAACCTGGATACAGTACACTCTTGTAAAGCGCTGTATACCATATAACAAATCTGCATGGTTTTTATTTATAATATTTAATATAATGCTTAACAGCTATATATATTAATATTTATATATCATTTTTTAAAGCTGCATTTAAAACATATGTATAGTGAAACGCAATATATAGGCCTATATATATATATATATATATATATATATATAATCATTATGTAATTTTACATTTATTAATATAATAAGAAATAATAGTAATATTTATTTATTAATTTCTATTTATCATTATATTTATGTTTGTTTGTTGTTTTGTAACACTTTACAATAAGGTTAATTAGTTACTTCTACAGCCTTTATTAATATTAGTTAATGCATTTACTAATGCATTATTAAATCTCAAGTTGTGCTTGTTAACATTAGTTAATGCACTGCGAGTTAACAATGAACGTTTGCATTTTTATTAACTAATGTTAACAAATACGAATAAATACTGATAAATGTTAATTGTTTATGTTATTTAATACATATTGTAAAGTGTTACTGTTGTTGTTTTCCTTCTAGTGCATTATAGCGCATTCAAAGTTCTTCCCATACCATAATGTTAGTGCTTCCAAACGGCCTCGAAATGATGAGTGTGCATTAGGTAATGGCCAAGGTGTGTTAAAGACCAAGACTGTGTGTCCTGAATCTGTGTGCTAACCTGTCAACAGCACGAGGAGCCAGATCTGCTCCGTGAGCTAGTTAATGACTTACCACAGACAGCAGGAGGGACAGGATTACACCGCTAACTGATAGACAGCTGTCGTCAGAGAGACCTGAGCAGAGATGCCATTGTGTGTGTGTCTATGTGAAATTTTGCAAGAGGGAAAATACAGATGAAGTTCCTCTTTTGGTAAACTGACTGAAAAATAATAGAATAATGGATAAAAAAAACTAATTCAAACGCAAAATCAAAATTTCACAAGCATGTGTGTATTTATTTAGTCAGCACATATGTAATTTAACAGTCAGTCAGCCAGTCATTACAAGAAAATAAATCCCTTTACGCTACATTACTATTTATGGTCTTCTTTTGAAAAGATGCAAAAGGTTACGTTAAGAACATAAGATGTTAATGAGTCGGGTGTGAAATTGTTTTAGCGTTTTGATATGGTGCAGTGCAAACCAAAAGCAGGATGCAGCTTTTCAGAGAGAGCTGACCTTCATTTCACTATACTTCCCTGTTTCAGATGGCTTAAGCTGACATGCACGCACACACACACACTGCACAAACATACAGCGTGGAAGTCAAAAAGAGGATTTTGTTTATCAGCCAGGTCTTCAGTCCTCCTTAATCCCCGTCCAGAGAATATAAACTGATTTGGAACGGGAAAGACAAAGATGTGTATTTATCTCTTTAAAAATATATATATATTTATAAAAATACACAAAAAACATACATATATTAATTTTACAAAATGATATTGGTTCTTAAATCCCAAGCTTGAACATTTTACGGTTATGTAGTTCATAAACAAAACTTCACTTAACAGTATTTGTAAAGCATCTCCAATCCAGCAATTGAAATTTGCTTTGAGTTTTGCTACTTTTAATCGCAAGTATCAGCTTTCAAACTGTGTCAATTACATATTACATTTCTACCTCAGAAAGACAGCTTTTCAACAATCAGCCACAATCAGCCTACTCTGGAAAGTAGTTACTTGAGGGGAATTTTACTAAATATTTCACCTTTGTGTTTTTGTGAATTAATCTGTCACAATTTTTTATCCCCATTTATTTAGAATGTCTATTTTAACAACTAATTGGAGATAGTAACATAATTACATCATTGAAAAGTTATGAGCAAGTACAATGTGACTTTGGCTTGTTAATTTTTCTCTTTAATATAATAATAAAAGATTCATATTAATATTAACATAATAGCAGGATTCCCTTTGCCAACATATACACCTAAACAAACTTTCTTAGAAGCAAAGAAAAACTTTCTGTGGTGGAAATGTCACCTGTGACAAATGTCATTTCATGTTCATTTCAGTGCTGAACATGTAGTAATTCATGTTTTAATTTGTACTTTTAAATATCTGGTACAGGGAATATGAGAAACACATTAAAAGAAAAGAAAAAGTGGAAGAAGATATACAACTATGTGTTTACTAGAATAACTTGTCAGAAAGCTGATAGCTGTACTTAACACAATAAACAACAGAAAGTCTGTCCACATAGAAAAAGAAACTAATTCTGTACTTCTCCCTTCTTCTGATGAGCATAGCATATTTGTTTTGAACGCAACAGAAGATTTAGCCTATTCAGCTCATCAGAGTAAAACAAAAAACATCATCTGGGTTTGTCATACATTGCTAGATGTGATTCGACACATACTCCACACATCGTACATCCCACAATGCAAGGCTCTCAACTTGGCACTCCATTTCTAGTGATGACTGAACCAGCTAATAACAGCTGTGATCTCTCTCTCTCTCTCTACATATATATATATCAATATTGTAACTGGATGCCATAGCTTGTGACATAGCATTGCATAAATCATACTTTTGTCATTCTACTAAAAAAACAACAACCAACAAACATTGGTTTTCTTAACACAATTTTCTTTATGTAGATTTCATTTCTGCAGCAATGACCCATAATGCCATGCTCTTATCCAATCTGTTGCTAATGAAAAATGACTATATGAGGGCATAATCCATTTTGATATAATCGGTCCCTGGCTGTCCCTTATAAGCATTGTAATCCGGCCGTTCAGCAGAGGCTTGAGAGAGGAGCGATTAGTCACAGGTCACCTGGGAGCGACTGCGATTAGCAAATCCCTCCCACACACACACACACACACCAACAGACCACACCACCTTGTATCTTAGCATTATGACTGTGGTAAACAAACGTTCCATACTCGCTTTGTGTCTGTGTTGTCCATCATGTGGAGAATCTCACATCGGTTATGGCTTAAGTGGTGGGTGAAAACCTGATTTAACGTTACACATGTCAGTAATATTACATTCATTGGGTTTTCAAAAGGGATAGCAGCCCAGTTTAATACCTGTCCGTGTTATTAATGCTAATCAGACAACAAAGATGTTGAATAAATGTATGCACTTGTACAGCTATTTATTTGTTTAAAACAGTGAATTGAGCTCAAAAACGCACAGGACTACGTCTACTCAGCCGAATATAATTTTGCAAACAGTGTTTTTTCATTCCTGAATGAATCTGAATCTGCATTGAAACTGTTGGGTAAATAATACCTAACTTCCTCATAGAAACTGTCTGTTTTTGGAATTGCATCTTACTGTTTACACCAGATGAATACCGAGGAATAGTAGAAATGGCAAATATTGCATTCTAGCGCACTGTATTTAATTTAGTTTTGTTGCTGACCAAGTCAGTGTTTTTAAAGAATCGTCTGAATCCCCTATTAAATTATTACGTCATAGTGACTTGCCGCCACCTACTAGCATAACGATAAACTACAGAAATAGTGATGTGTGTTTACATTTGCATTCTTTTGTACTGATCTGTGTTACCTCATCATAATAATCAGAGTGATACAGTTAAAATTGTAGTGGGTAGTGAGTGTTATGAGAGCAACAAATAGTAGTTGTCACCGTTTCACTGCTATTTCAAATTGTGACTCTATTTATTCTATTATAATTTCATATAACAGAGGAATGGGGTACCCAGAAGCCCAAGCCATGGATGAGTATCCAGTTCAAAGAAAAGGGGACAGACTGCCCTTTCAGGTAAAAAAAACCCTGAAACAACAACTTTGATGTGATGTTTGTAAAATAGGGTGAATTCAGGTAAAATAGATCAGTTATCCTGAGTTTAACTATTAAAGGAATAGTTGACCCAAAAATGAAAATTGCCCCATATTTTATGAATGAAGGTCTTATGGGTTTGAAATGACACAAGGATAAGTAATTAGGGTTAATTTTGGGTTAACCAATCCTTTTCGAGTTACTAGGTAGTTCATCAAATCTGCGGTCATGCTGTAGCAATGCTTATGCTTACATATTGTTTTATTTAATAAAATTTGCTGTTCTTTAGTTTTAAGCAATAGAGGACACATGCAGATTGTGGTGCATGCTAGAATTTCACAATGGTGTTGAGCTTTCATCAGTTACCAAGCAGACCTAAGCAACAGTAACCACTGTAGTGCAAACACCATTGCATAATGAAGATTTCTCCTGCTTATATTATCTGCCCTCTTTCTCTTTTATTCTACAGATCTTCCCAGATCCAGTGGAAGTAGTATTGAGTACTGAAGGCTGTCTGACCTGCACGCCACAGGGGAAGGAGCGCCTGCCGTCCATCGTGGTGGAGCCTACTGACGTCAGCGAGGTGGAGAGCGGTGAGCTGCGCTGGCCCCCAGAAGACATGGACTTCGATGAAGATGAAGATCTATTCTTGGAGCAGTGCATCCCACCTGCTAACATCGCTGACTGGGGGGAGGATGAAGAAGAGAGCTCGATTATTGAAAACCACCAGCAGAACACTTCTCTGTTAGGTACTATTCAGAACAACAACTAGACCCACACAAATGGCGTCGCCTTCTTTTGGGGGTAATCAGTGGTTATCAGTTGAATTGAACATGGTTCTAAAGCAAATCTGAGAGTACTTTACTTTTAAATCATGTCATATTTTTGCAGGCCAACCTGGAAGTTTGCATCACTCTAGTTTCCAATAAGATTTTTCCACTGGTTGTTGGATTATTGCAGAAATAATCATTCCACATAACTTGTTGGAAAGTCATGTGAAAAGTCTAAGAATAGTGAATTAAAAACACAATGATGCTGTAAAAGCGATAAATAGCTGTTGGGTATGATTACATGTATGTCCCCGACTAACTTCCCATTAAGACACTTGTTAGCATTCGCCTTTTTAAAAAAAAAAAAAAAAAAAAAAGATTTTCAAGTAAAATCTTAAAAAAATATATATAAAGAGAGTTTATTTGAAAACCCCCCCCCCAAAAAACCCCAGATAACTCAGGTTTTAAGCATCATTAACCATTTTAACCATTTTAAAATCATGTTTATTTCATTGTGAATTCCAGTTAATCTCAATCCAACTGCAGGAAAAACATGATACGTGTGTGGAGTTTTCACACTGATCTCACTGTGATTAAAACATAATTTAGTAGGTGTAATTCGTATGAATGACCACACCTAACCCACCCCTAAACCGACCCGTTACAAAAAGAATGCAAAAATATAGCTGCAAGCAGCGATGACGGGCCCTCGCCCGACAGCACCAGGAGAACCGTGCCCAGCAGACTCATGCATTTACAGTAACACCTCTGGCAGTTTGGATTTACACACACACAATGATATATAAAACTTTGTTAACACTTACAATAAGCTTTTAGTTATTAACATTAACTATATTAATTAACACAAAAAATAAATATATATTTATGTTAGACATGATTGACTACTACATTATTATTTAACATGCATAGTTAATGTACATCAGTAACTGTACCATGAACTAACAAAGTTTGACACATTGCCGTGGCAACAGCATTTACACTAGTAAAAATAAGATGTTAAATCTAAAGCATTTTGAAAACGACACACTTCCTGCTGCCAGTTTGTGGAGCTATATCTTTGACTCCTAATAGAACTATGTTATCAGCATCCCACAACAAACAAACACATGAAGTTTGATCCAAATCAGACAATATTTGTGGACACTATTAGACACTTCCTGTTTCTTATTTTTTGTCATAACTTCATTGACTCGCCACCGGCAAACTGTTCAAGATATCAAAAAACCCTTCTCAATTTAACGCCCCCAATGTCTTGAGATGTTCACTGAGTTTGTTGGCAATCGGGCAGAGGAGTATATCAAATTCAAGAGCATGAAAAGAGCTGTAATGCAAAAATTAGGGGCCCTACTGGCTTGGGCCCTACTGTAGTAATAATCCTTCGCACTGCGGTGCTCTGGTCCTTTTTTTCACTAGCACATGCATTCTCTGGGTTCAAACCTGAACCTTGCATGATCGTGTCTCATCTTATAACGCATCACTCTCCAAACTGATGACTGCAAATGTCCTGTTGCCGACAGGTGTGCAAGTGCAGTATACGCTCTGACGGGTCGTATTTCACCGATATGTACAAATGACCTATACAGGCGTATTGGTTGGAGGACATGTTGGGGAGCTATTGGTAGATGAAATAATGCTGAAATTAGCCCACTGCGCAGGAGATGTGTGGAAAAAAGAGCATTCAGATCGCATGGAAATCTGTAAATCTTGTTCTGTAAAGTTCCATGTGGGCCTAAAAAAACATCTGTTTACTTCTTGGTCCTAAACTCGAATGGTCACGAATGGTCAGTGTTGTGATCTGAACGGCAGAGAGCAGAGGACGAGGAAACTAAAGTGCAAACATTTATTAAACAAAACTAAATACAACAAAACAAAAAGGCTGGCGAGGCAGCAAAAAACACTGAAACCCACATCACAGACACATGTAACTTCAACACTGACCAACTAGAACTGAAAAACACAGGGCTTAAATAAAAAGGAACTGATGAGAGAAAGTGAGGGCAGCTGATAAACACAGGTGTACAAAATGAACTAATCAAACATAATGACAGGGAGAAACCAAAACTAGACAGGACAGGACTAAACCAAAATGGACAAAAGACGGGGGAGACAAGGCAGACAGACACAAAACATGACATAAACCTCATGTTTGGGTTGCTGCAATAATACGCAATTCTAAATTAGTCAAAAACAGCAGCGCAACACAGTAGATGCATTGTTCCTTTACATGAGAGGAGACTGGTTGCTTTAGTTTTGTTTCATTTTCTCTCTCTGTAGATCTTCAAACAGACGACTTTAGGGACGAAACCCCGACTCTACCTCCAGAGAGTGCTTCAACTCTGAACTGATGCCCAATGAACCAATCCTGAAAATGACTTTATAGGTCAACACCATGAACCCTGCACCTATTAATAAACCCTTCAGGAAATGACTAGAGATGCTAACTGAAGATCTATGGAACTGTACGGTTCTGCTTGTGGTCGCACAAGAACGGAAACTCTCAGCTTGTGCTTTCTGTATACCCTACAAAAAACAGCAACAGAAACTTGTAAAGAAATGTACTGAAATTAAATATTGTAATACAGTAGCTCATGAAGTAATTACAGTTTTTCTTAGGTTTTTTAAAATGCAAAAAAAATTAGTTTCTGTGTTTTTGGGATTTAAACAGTCAGCATTTTCTGAAAAACATGCAGATAAATCATCGAAAATGGGAAAATTGCATCTTAGTGACGCCACAGTGTTATGTTACAGAGGAGTTTAAATGTGTTGTAATGGAACTGCAATGCTCAATTTTGTGCCGTATTTGTCCCTTCGTTCTTTTTCATTTTTTGTTGTTGTTGTTGTATTTCTGTCCTTTTCATCTGCATTTTAACCATTAAGTGCACCTCTGAGTAGAATAAAACAAGGCATTATGTTTATACCAAATAGAAAAAACTTTTTTCCAAAGCAGCTTTATTGCTCTTTGCAATATGTACATATGTTTTTCCTCAAATCACTGTTACTAAACACAGTTTAAAGCAATAAAAAGTATTTCAGACTCTTGTCTACAGTTCTGTCCAATTGCTACACAATAAAAAGAAGAACAACATCAGCTGATTCAAATTTCTGGAAAGACATCATCCTTCTCTCTTCTAGTTACAAATGAGTCTTTCATGACACTTTTTAAGTTTAAAAAGTTTTGAAGATCAACGACAGCAGCAAAACAATCGAGTGATAGTGCTTACACAACATCGCGAAGGAAAAGGCTTGGCACACAGCACTTTGCAATCATTTCCTGGCTTTAAGTGTCACAAAATTAGATGAGCTGAATCATATTGGTGAAGCAGATCGGCACAACCAAAGAGGTATTTTTTGTTGTTTATTCTCATTGATTTTTAACATGATTAGAGTTTCACTTATGTAGTGTAACGGGAGTTTTAAAAATAAATAAAAAAACATGGAAACTATGACACTGAATTTTTATTTAGGAAATGTTTTCCTTTTAAGAACCCTAAACTTTTACTTTTAAGAAGAAATTCATTTAAGAAACACCTTGACATTTCTTGATAATGAAGTTTGAAAAGATTCATTTAAGGATCAGTTTTAAAAGTGTCCTCTCAACTCCACCAGTTGCAGTGATTGAATCTTTAAAGTGAGGTTCGGCAAATAAAATGATTAGACTCTATATCCACTAGACTCTACTTTGATTGTTTTAGCTTTTGAGCATATTTCTGTAATTTTTCTCATTCTCAATTGACAGCTGAAATGGAGGAAGGTGACTATTTTCCTGATTATAATGAGACCGACTGGTGTTTTGGGTCCGTAAACTGCAACGTTTTTGAGATCCCCACTGTTTCGCCAATCTCCAGGCTAGGTCACCGGCACTGGATCAGTCTGTTCTGCTACTTCATTGTGTTCCTGCTGGGTGTCCCGGGGAACGCTCTGGTGGTGTGGGTGACTGCGTTTCGAATGCCCAACTCAGTGAACGCGCAATGGTTTCTGAATCTGGCTGTCGCGGATCTGCTGTGCTGCTTGTCGTTGCCTCTCCTCATGGTGCCACTCGCCCAGGACCAGCACTGGCCTTATGGTGCTTTTGGTTGCAAATTTCTCAGCGGTTTGCTCTACATGATGATGTACTGTAGCGTTCTGCTCCTGGTCGTGATCAGCATGGACCGTTTCCTTCTGGTGACCAAACCGGTGTGGTGCCAGAACCACAGGAACACGAAGAAGGCCCGCTGCGTCTGTTTGGTCATCTGGATTCTCGCTTTCCTGGCTGCTTCTCCTCAGTTTGCTCATATGGAGATACATAATTTGAGCGAGACTAAAATATTGTGCGAAAGCAAGTACCGCGATTTAGGTCATGCATGGTCGGTAACACTTACCCGCTTTTTTCTGTCTTTTCTGCTGCCTTTCCTGATCATCTGCATCAGCCACTGGATGGTTTTCATCAAGACGAGCTCTGGCCAAGGGCAAAGAGGCAGCGACAAGTCGGCTCGGACGCTACGTGTCATCCTGGCATTGGTGCTCAGCTTCTTTATGTGCTGGATTCCTTTGCACATCGTGGATATTCTGCTGTTGATAATGCACAAACATTACCATAACATCCTAGCCAACTTGCGTCTAGCCCATGTGCTGACGCTCTGCTTAGCTTACATTAACAGCTGCCTGAACCCGTTGCTGTACGTATGTCTTGGACGTGGTTTTAAGAAAAATCTGATTAGTTCACTGCGAAGTGTGCTCCATTTCGCATCCGAGGCACCGCCAAACCGAACCAGCTTGACTGCAACCAGTAAGTCAACCACAGACGGGTTCAGAGAGAAGCCCTTATGAAATCTTTGCATGGAGATGTGGATCAAAAAACCAAGTCTTCAAATACCACCCTCAGGAACCATTTGTAGGTTTGAAGAAGCAATTATATTAACGATAATCTTTTTAAAAATCCATAACATTCTCACAATTAAAAAAACAACAACAATTCATAACCAATTCCTGTTTAAAAACAGCAGTGCACAATTCACTATGTTTACATGGGCTATTTTTTTTGCCAGTCGTAATTAATCCTGTGTGAATTTAGATTCTGGAAGTGTTATGATATAAAAAATAGGCTATATTGTTATATTTCGCACACAAAAAAATCGAGCCAGCTAAATGAAACCACTTGTAAAAATGGTCACATTCAATCTTTAAAATGTTGTTTTTTTCGGTTGATTTTTTATTTCAGGCCTACAAAACCAATTTGAAATCAAGTTCAATCGAATCGACTGAGCCCTTTCAGTTCGATTATTTTGGTGCATGCAAATTATGATGCATTCTTGACAGTTTTGATTCCTTATATTCAGCAATCATGCAATTCAGAGGATTAAAATATAAACCATTTACAGGCAAATTAGAAATTATTTTAAAATATTTACTTGTGTACACAGCTTTATGATACGTTTACGCCATATATGGCATTTCTGTTTAGTGATTTACTGTAATCCCTAGTAACCCCTTGTAGATTTTGGCACATACTTTGTTTCATCATTAAACTGCATTATATGTTTTGTTTCTGGTCAGATTTGCTTCACGGACGCTCTGGATTAAACACAGCATAGATACAAATGCACCTATTGATTACCACAGAAAATAATTTTGGCTGTTTTTAAATTCAGAAGCCGTAGAATGAAGGCTACCACCCCGAAAAATATGTTACTTGCCAGTGTTTTTCTGCGGTTGTAAAATGCTTGCTGCTAATGAGTTTAACCAACCAGTATAGGTCAGTAAAGAGCATGTGTTTAAACGTAATTTGGCTGGTTAGTTGAGATTCCAGTCAGCTGTGGCTTTTGGTGTACGTGGGTGAGTTTCGAGGCCATTTTCATATTCATCTGCTGCTGGAAAACAAAAAACTCTGACATAAATCAACACAGAAAAAATGGCAAATTTATTTAATGTTACAAAGTAATCTATTATGGACGCTCATATTGAATACCATAAGCATGGCAAAATTATGGAAAAAATTTTTTTGAAAGTGATTCTTAAAGCCATTTTAAAGCCAAAATGGTGTCTGAATATGGGTTAGAAACCTTTCTGCACTACAAGGCAGCTAAATATAACAGCACTCCATGGCAACTGAAATCAATACAGAAAGCTGATGTTTTAACCTCTCCTTCTTAATCGTTGTGGACTGTACGTTTTGTTATACTGTAGCATTTGTATCTTATTTCTTATCAGAAGTCATTTGTATACATAATCTGCTTTTTGACCATATTTTAACCTTTTCTATGTAATTCATCTTGTTCTGTATAAATGATGAAAATATAAAATAAAGATATAAAGGTTTAAACATCTGGTGTTCACTTTATTTTCTGCTTTAGGACCTGTCTAGGATAATTGCATTTTTCCATTCAAAAACAGGGGGAACAAATATGCCATCTTTGCACTATTTCTGTCAAGTCCTATATAGTAGAAAAATTAAATAAAAAAGGTAAATAAAGAAAATAAGTTTTTCTATGTCACTTCAAATCACACTTATGAAAGACAATGAATAAGAGTTTATTTACAACATGCAAGCAGGAAGGAACATTTTCAAAGACGACATGGAAATCTGTAAAATACACTGTGAGCATGAAACCAGAAAAGTTGAAAAACTATGTTCAGGCAAGGCATATTTTAATACACTCCACACTGGAATGTTTTTTCACTGTACAGCACAAGTATAAAGGGAGTTTGGCTGTGTAGCAGCAAGAAAATAATATATCCCAATCCTCCAATGCACTAGGTGGCGCAAGTAAAGAAGTTCTTAAAGTAAAAATACTAACCTATTGTTATAAATGTTGAAAAATTTTCAGTAGACTACAAATGCGTTTTAACAAACATGCTACAAAATATTAATCAAGCTGACTTCATTCTTATGAATGGATAACATATGTGCAAACTAGAGACACCACCTGGGACATGGCAGGCAAAGTGGTACGTAGTACTGATAAGGATGCCTCCATTAGCCCAGGCACATCCTGTTGTGTGTGTGTGTGTGTGTTTGAGAGAGAGAGCTGAGTCGTGAAAATTGTCCCTTTAAAATGCTAAGCTAATGAAAATCAATTTCGGTTGAACACACATCTGTCTTCATGTTGTTCCTAGATAATTTCTTTTTGCTTGTTCAAAGACAAAATATTCAGAGACAAAATGGACAAACGTTTAACTCTCTCTTCTCACATTGCCTTTCCCCTCTATTTCATTGTCTTTTATATAATTAAGAAAACAGTGATCTTAAAATGGCTTTATTTAGTATGGAAAAGCTAAAATATACAGTATAGCATTATTGTTAAAAAGAGATTTATGAGATGACTGAGAACTTGATGCAGAAAAAAACCCATGACTTTTACAGACCCAAAGTCCTTCTTAGAGTTAGTTCAGCCAAAAATGTCAATTCTGTCATTTACTCACCTTCATGTTGTTCTAAATCTGTATGACTTGACGAGCTTTTTACTTTGGACAAAGACGCCACATGATCCTTTCGTTCACCACAAAAGAAAGGTTTGGAACAACATGAAGGTGAGTAAATGATAATAAAATCTTCATTTTTGGACAAACTAATTCATGAACACACAGAGTAGTCCTACTGTATTACATCCATAACCATACAATATTGTAATGGGGTTGGTGTGCTTATTGGGTTTGTTTTGTATCTTGTCGTTGCATCTCATCAAATCTTTTATTAACAAGAAGAAAGATACAATAACCCCAGAGGTGAAATCAGGAAAGCAAGAAGCGGCTGTTTAGAATAAAAAACCTGGATGGACTTCTAAACAAGTGTAAATCTGGTTTACGTTTGACATCGCATCAGAGTTTCTGAGTCCAGACGCTCTGACAGATCCCAAAAGCAAGCGACAAACGGTGCTAATACACACATGTGGTGTAAACTACTAAAAAATGATGATCCTAACCTCAAATATTTTAATTAAAATATTGGTATCCATTGAGGCCAGAGATTGTACACTGTGAGTTTTTAAAAGCTCATGAATGGCTGTTGGGACAGTATCCTCATTTGAAACAGTAAAGGCTTGGACCCGGAAACAGTATTCATTACGTCATGTATAATGTAGGAGTATTATGTAAAGCTCTCAAATGAAATTGAATGTATAAAAAGGCAGAGATGTTCATAGCCAGTCTCAGACCGTTGTCATGAGTTTAAGAGACCCTGAACGAAATCGCATGATCTTCTTTTTGAGTGCGTGCGAGGCTTTAATCTTGACCACGGCATTGGAGGGATTCTGCGAAGAAGAGGGGGACGGGGACAAGCGAGGGGGCAGTTGCTGAGGCCAGACCAGACCTCCGCTCTCATCTGAATCACTGGAAGCCGAACTGGTTCCTGGAGAGAAAGTCTCGCTTAGACTGGAGTCGGAACCATCGTTCGGAGCAGTAGTGGGTTCTTGCACCCTCTGGTCTTGCTCCACGAACTGAACACTAGTGCGTTTTGCGGGTAACTGATTTGGTTTGAATGAACTGAATTCATTCACATCTTCTCTGAATATCCCCTCGTCTTCTTCTTGACTGAGGTCCGCCGAGGAGCACCAGAGTCGCTGATTAGATGGATAAAATTCATCACTATGATGCCTGCCCATGTCACGTCCCACTGTATAATATTTGTGCTCTGGTTGGGCCGCCCATCCTTGAGAGACGCAACCGTCCTCTGACCGAGAGCGGATGGTCGACTTGGTTTGTCTTTCTCCTAGAGTCGTCCATCTTTCCTCTGGACTCCTTCTGGCTAGGGACCAAAGAAGAGCCCACTTTTGGGATGGAATGGGCTGGTGTTGCTCGGGAGTTGACATGGTAGGTAAGCAGGTGTGATTGCAGCAGGTGTGAATGCGGGGTTTCATGGGGTCTGACATCGTGGGACGGCGTTCAATGTAAACTGCATGGTGCCGAGGGGAGTCGTTGTTGCTGGTGTAGGCTTCTTCGACTCCATACTGGTCCATTTCCAAGGAGGATTCTAGCTCCTCGCTGCTTAGGGAGGTGGGCCCAGCTTGGGCACTGGGAAGGTTCATGTAATATCCATCTTGGGATTCACGCTCATTCTCTTCCTCAGAGAGAGTTGCCCATTCCTGCCATTCTGATTGGTCAAGCTGTGGGTAACTGGGTGGGTATGTGTGTAAATCATGCCACTGATCAGGATCAGAGTGGAGTTCAGCTGTAGATCTGAGATGTCGTCGCTGCAAGAGTCCCAGGATGTATGTCTCCACACGCATTGCCTGCTGGATGTCTTCTTCCGTTGGGCCGTCATCTATCTTCACTGCAGGATCTGCCTCGGCATCAGAAGCGAGGCTCATCTCTGGAGTCAGCCTTTCATCAGCTGTATGATCTGTAACCCACTCAGGGCTTTCTTCGTCTTCTTCTTCCTCCTCTATTCCCTCAGCAATACCCTCCAGTGGGGGATAAGGGGCAGAAAATGAGCGGGGCATGGTTGGATGTACTGTGGGCTCCATATGACTCTCCCAGTCCAGCATGTAGGCATCTGTCAGCAGGTGAGAAATAAATGATTTATGAGAAACAAAACAAATTTTTTTATACTACCAAGGATATTTAAGCATGATGATCCACTTGCAAAGACAGCCTTCTTTAAAGGAAGTTATAGGGCTTTATCAGGGTTGCCAAGTCTGTGGTTTTACAGTAGAACTGCGGTACATTTAAACTGCTGCTATGCTTTGATTGTTTTCCAGAGGGTTAAAGGTTTTACGTATTGCATAAATTATGATTGCCTGAAAGACTTTTCACTCATTTTATCAATTATAAAACTGTGCCAGATGATTGGTTTTGTGAAAGAGTGGCACTGGTAGGAAGCCTTTTAGCTGATATTTGAGATAGGCTCATTGGGCAAGTTTTGAGCTATCATTGATTGACCATATATTATTATATGGCTATTGGGCTAGTCATTGTGGAGTTTTGATTACCAGACCTGGCAACCCTGGCTTATGTTATATTGCAGGAACCGTGAGGAAGAGAAAGTAAGAATTACATTTTTGAGACCACAAGTTTAGGTGTAAAATATGATTAAAGGAAACACTCACCGACAGATCTGGGCCTGTGACAGGACACACTGAGGTTTGGGGAGGAACAGGAACGTAGTGGAGGAGACAGACTTTCACTTTGCTCATAAAACCCTGAGGGACCAAAATAAGATTGTTTCCATTCATCATTTTTTAGCTTTCACGGTTTTATTAGATGCATGCTTCCATAATCGATTGGTCAGCTGTTACTAAATAACTTTACATGATGGCAACACATTTCCTAACAAAAATGCCAGATCTTTGCATAACTAGGTATTCACAATATATCTGTGACCTAATTGGTAAATGATCAGTATTATATCATTATGTTGGTGCTGGAAGAAGATAATAGGAGCACAAAAAAAAAGATATGGCAGCCTGTTTATTACAACAAAATAAGTATCTGGCATCATTATTGGCCAACAGTTTTGCAGAACACTGAAAAGGAATAAATTATTCATAGAGTGGTGGAGTACCTGAGCTTGATGCACTGGGACTGTCCAAATCTTCGTTGGTATTCTGCTCACATGAGAGTCCTGTATCCAGCCTCAACTCACTGAGCTGCTGTTGCAGTGCCAGCATCAGCAGGCTGGGGGCGCCCTGGAGTCGGTTCTGCAGACACAACAGTCAATACTGAAGGCAACTGGAAAAGATTTACATTAATGCACTTCCTAAGCTTGGAATATGAGCTTGGAATTGGGAGTGCTAATGTTTACTTACTGAGCTACAGGAACGCAATAACACAATACAAATGTGCATAACCACAGTATACTACATCAGTGGAGGGTGCATCAGCATAGTATGGGACATTTTGCACTTAAGAGGCCATATTAACCTCTGTCCCAGATTGCCGTAACTCTTCCTCACCCTCACTGCATAAAACACGGTTAAACCTTTAATATTTTAAAAGCTTGGAAATCAGTGATTTTATAGCCCCATGAACTGGTTCCTGGTATAAATGAAAAATGGTAATTCACTAGCATTAGAATAATCACAATCTTTGTGACAACAAACAGATACACTATATTACCAAAAGTATTCGCTCACCTGCCTTTACTCATTCTATGAACTGAAGTGCCATCCCATTCCTA
>JAUMHR010000075.1:2069985-2080766 GCA_032361145.1 Enteromius fasciolatus | reverse complement strand
AATTACTAGTGTGTTTTTGCTCAACTAATGCTTAATTGTGAACAAATTAACCATTAATTAATGCTTAACTAATGCTTAACTGATGCATTATTTTGGACCCCTATTCTGAAGTGTTACCTTATTTACAATTAAATAAGAGTTTACTGTAGTATGAATTTATAGTAAATTCATGAATGAAATATACTATAATTTATTTTTAAGGTCATATTGATGATTACAGCAGAGTGAGTCATGTTGAAGAAGAGCATGCAGACGGTAAGTGTGTGTGCTCAGAGACTCATGTCATGCCGGAGTAAAGCCTGTCATGGATGTGGACATGTTCATGCATTTGCAATTCTAAACAGTGGCTCTAGTGCTGTGCACCAAACGTATCGCAAAGACCCGTTCACTGCCTCCCTTTCCACACAGAGACTCTCAGACTATATTTAATAATATTAAGAGAGAGAGAAATCTGAACATGAAAGAATATGAAATCTGTCAGTACTGTTCTGTGTTCAGTGCATCATGTGATATGATGAAGATCCTATCTGTCCATTGAGCTCTGTGAAAGTAACGAGCTGGGCTGGGATGAGGAGCATTAAAAAAATGCTCTACCTCACTGTCTGTTATGATTACAGATTGCAGGTGTGAATAATGGTCTGTGTTCATAAGCAGCTTGGAAAGCTCAGACTAGCATTATCCTCCAGGCTGATTTCTACTGGTTACTGCTGGACAATTATATTGCTCAGGTGACCCAGTTATAATCCTAAAATGCTTTAGGACAGGGGTCACCAAGTTCGATCCTGGAGGGCTGGTGTCCTGCAGAGTTTAGCTCCAACCTGCCTTAACACAGCTGCCTGGAAGCTTCAAGTATACCTAGTAAGAGCTTGATTAGGGTTGGAGCTAAACTCTACAGGACACTGGCCCTCCAGGCCTGAACTTGATGACCCCTGCTTTAGGAGATGTCAGGGAGTCTCATCACGGTCATCACAATCCCCTGCACCTTCGTTCACCCGTTCCCAATCACCAGCCTTCTGATCCGCTGCACCTGCAATCAAGCCCTGCTTCAAAAGCATGCTCCTCATCTGTGCTCACCGTCCGGTCCACCGTTCACTCCATTGAATCAAGCCAGACTAACATCTCTCCAGAGCTATTTCCCTATCTGTGAGTTGTGTCTCCACTGTTTCAGATCTCCACCGTTCCATTGACAGTCCACTCCTCGCAAGGATCCCATCTACTCGCTCATCCCGGATTACCCTGTCTACAACCCTCTCACCATCCCTCCCGATTCTCCTGGTTTCTGTTACCCTTCCCGTTCCTCCATGTCCCTGTAGTCTGTGTGTCACAGGAGACTTATGTGACCTTGGACCACAAAACCAGTCATACGTGTAAATTTCAAATAAATAAGCTTTCCATTGATGTATGGTTGGCCGAGATACAACCATTTGAAAATCTGAAATGTATGGGTGCAAATAAATCAAAACACTGACAAAATCACCTTAAATGAAGTTCAAAGCATACAATTTTCTACATGTGTACATATATATCCATGGAACATGATCTTTACTTGGCATAAAACAAGAACAAGAAACAATGATTTTGACCCATTCGTTGACTTTTTCTACAAATATACCCCAGCTAAGACTGGTTTTGTGCTCCAGGGTCACATACAGAAAGAGTTCATACTGAGATTAGATTGTCATACTGAGCATTTTCAAAGCACATCAATTATTTTTTTTCATAAAAAGATTTCATAGCATACAGTATTATAGCTTGATTTGCTCTTTCACCATCTAATGCAATTATTTTCATACAGTACAAAAGTGATCATTTTTGCATTTTCTCATCTCATACACACATAAACGCAGCAGTGGTCACATTAACACCTGCTGGTGTGTCTCAGTTCTCGTCTGTAGAGATGAAGATCAGGCTGAACACTCCCGACAGCTATCCTCTCAGAAAACAGGTGCGTTGACACCTCTTCACGAAGAACACTTCTGTACCTTTTAGATAGGTACTAATATGTGCATTTAAACTACTAACATACACCCTTTAGGTACAATGTGTCTCTTTTGAAAAGGTACTGTGGTGACAGCTCTTGTATCTTTTTCACATATTATACTGTACACTTATGCAGAATGATTTCTGAGATGGCATTATTTATAATACAATTGTATTATTATACTTATTTGTCACTTTCCATTGGCTCTGTCAACGGCCACCATGTGAAATAAAAAAATAAATAAATAAAAAACAACCTCAAAACAAAATAATTTGTAACCATAACTGAACTAAATTAAAATAATAGAATGAATAAGTATAAAAAAATATTTAAAAAAGAATTATATATTAAATAATTAAATGCCGTTAAAAATATTAAATGTTTTGGTAACACTTTACAATAAGGTTCATTGGTTAACAACATTAGTTATCATGAACTAAGGATGAAGTCTTTCATTTGCATGCACATGATATTAAAATAAAATAAAATTTTCATTTAATGTGGGGCATACATTAAGAAGTTGTGGGGCAAACTGTTCATTTGTGGACACATTATCTAATTTTTGAATAAAAACAAATCATATGTTTTTCAAACTACCATATAAATGTCCGACAACAACCAATCAATTCTTTGACTATAATCATCAAAAGTAAATTAACTTACTTTTTTACATTTTATGCCCTATTAATGTCATTGCACTATTTCCCTGATGTATCTCAAATGGTATCACATATTCAGAATTGTCACTGCATTGAACTGAAGTTGTTAATGTATTGTGAATACCCTACTGCAAGACCTCTTCTGTTAGATTAAAATCAAAAACCAGTGGCCCAGGATTTCACATGAATTAGAGATGGTGGTTGCTTCCGACTCAAAAAATGAAACGGAGATAGAATTACACTTCTGTGCTGGGTCAGTACACCTAATGTACCTTAATGAGACCCATTGAGAAGAGACAGACTAACAGCAGTGACCATACAGAGATAGCACAGGAGTGTGTGATAATATGTGACCGTGTCAGAGCTGCTACGAGCAAACATGTTGAATGAATGCATAACCATTCAGACAAGTGCTGAGATGACTGACGCTTCAACCTTCCGCTGCCTCTCCCATCACTAACTGATCAGCCTTATTCCTCAGCAGCTCAAGGTCAGCCGAGTGCAACAGCGTGGAGAGGAGAAGTGAAGGAGACCAGGAAAAATTCATTTCACGTAAGCAAAGATCGAGAGGAGAGAGAGAAGCAGGAAAAGGAAGAGTGAAAGTCAGGGATATCAGAGGATTGGGGTGAAACAGCAAGAGAAACAAACCACCTACAAATCACATGAACTTCTGCTGATAATAACCGTGTCCTGCGTTCACCTCTCTAATCTCCACACACGCTTTACACATAAACGGCATCATACGTACTTTACCAGAATTATTATTCATTTGTTTTTCTTCATTGCTTATACAGTAACATTTTACAATAAAGTAATCCAGCTCTCAAAAGAAAATCACATTTTCATTTTTTTTTTTTACATATACTAATTTTCATATTTCTAGTTTCCTTTATAATCATCACAGAAATAACCTCATGCAGCATATTTTACACAATACTCCCAATCAGGCACTTCTGCTCAATATGATTCACTCAGCTCATTATAACCCACCAAAATAACACTCTTCTCTATGAGTGGGAACACTAAGCTAAAATTGCTCATACACCAATCAGCATCAGGACAAAAATATATAGAGACACAGATGAACTAATGCATTTCTATTCATACAATGTAAAATGTGTAATATAAAGTGTAAGTATATGTAAGTAAATCCACAAAAATCCTGTTTTTGACTGTAATATTTTACTGTGTGTACAGTATTATTGAAACAAAAAAACAACAACAACAACAAATATATATATATATATATATATATATATATACACATATACATATGTTAAAAATGCAGTAAAAACTTTAATAATAATATATTCCAACAGTTTAATTTTTTGCAATACTAACAAACTGTTAAGGAAGAATCAACGGAAGGTATGAATACAAATACATATATAAATAGCTGTAATATGCAGCTGTGTAGTGTTTGGACTAATGAAATATTACAGTGAGCTACAAAACCCAAGATATGTACAAAGTGTCCTTTCACTTGTTGCAATCACGGCACAAAGATTTACATAAATGTCATAAATGTTACATAAAATGCACACACACAATTACTCACTTTTAAGTCTTTGCCAATGTAAAAAAGAGCTTTTTTCATCCATACTGCTGTATTTAGCACTTGTACTTAACACCTGAGAGTTTTTTTATTCACCTGTTCCTGTGTTCCTGTGGGAATTGTTTTTTTACAGTCCTAGCCTATTTTAAGAGAGACTCCATATGGTGGATGGTGAAGCTGTGAGCAGATTTGTGAATAATATGCCAAATTATGGTTGCTAGTCCTGGTCATGTAATAAATAAGGAGTATGTGAATACAAGCACAGCACTACATCCGTCTAGCTAAGAATAGAAGGACTCTGTGTGAAATAATTTTTCACGAATTTGCAGAATGGCAGAATGAGGCGCTGTGAAACAAACTAAATACTCGGAGTCATCATTTCTAACCACACAAAAACTAGAGCAGCACGGATGTGTGACTTACATATTGTGATAGCATATTTAACACTAACTCCATAGAAATGCACACGTCACAAATATATCAGTAGTTCTCAACTAGGTTTTTATTTCAGGACACAGATTTTAAGGACACAGAGGTCGGATTTACTACATATTTGTCGGATATACTGTATTTGTCATGACATTTTCATTCATTTTCTTTTCAGGAAGATATTCACGGACACTGAGAATGCAGAAAGCGCACTTTTTGTTTTCTTTATTTTATAGAGTTGCTTATTTTTTAAGCTATAAAAAAATAATAATAAAAAAAATAAACAATATTAAAATAATGAGTTTATCTTTCTTTTTTTTAGGTTTGATAACTTGAAAAGTAAATTGAAAGTAAAGTAATTAGTAATCTGTCTTTAAATGCAGTGATCAGTAAAGTAATCAAATTACAATTTTAAATGAGTAATTAGTCATTTGTAACGGATTCGGTATCTTAATGTTAATTTTACAATAAAATGTTGTTAATTGTACAGTTTTTAGAAGTAATTAGAACAAATCCATGTACAATTTACAGATAAAAACTGATATTCCCAGAATTCCCTGAGTATTTTGTTTTTGTTTTCATTTATGTCAATTTGGGCTTTATGTTACATCTTCTGTTGTTTAATGAATGTTTATTGCATTATTTAAGTGTCATGCGTTATCATGATGGTGTTTAGTGCTTGTGGCAAAGTTACTTCTGATGAGCTTTGATGATTCTTCATGTGGATTTCTCTTTTACCAGCTGCAATATTATGTTGCTTGTCAGTTTGTGAAAACAGATTTTAATAGCAGTGTGCGTTGTTAAATTTACTGGTTTACCAGCACAGTCTCACAGCAATTAGTACATATTTTACGAGGTGGCAAATTTGTATAAATTCATAAGATTTTTGCTAAATCGTGCTTATTTTAAGAGTTACCAGTTCGTATGAATTTGTACAAATGACCTACATCTAACGGCCCCTAAACCTACCTGTTACTGTGGTTTAGACAAATCGAATCTGTATGAATTAGCACAAATTTGCCAACTCGTAAAATACATACGAATTGGTCGTGAGACTGTGTTGTACATTTACAACAAATCACTGCAATCAAAGGCTTCACTCACTATTAAAAAGCATAACATTTTTGGGACTGAATTTCAACTTTTGAAAAACATTGTTAATGTGTTTACAATATCTAGCAGTGTTATTTTTTTCATAATTTTCATGAAAATTAAGTCATTAGAATCATCAATGAACATTTTCAGGCAGTAAATCTGTTGACTTATTAACACAGGTGCCAAATTAAACTGAAAATAATGAGACTACAATGGAATTAGATATGGATTTATAGTTTGGCCTGTAGTCTGATGAAGGCAGAAGATGGGACTGATAGATGCCTGATCAGTCCTCGACAAGCCTCCAGAAACAGCAGACAGACATCCACTTCATCATCATCCACACAAAACCCAGCCATCCATCTAGAACTGGTTATGATTGCAATAATGAAACCTCAGCTTTCTAATGAACAGAGAGAGCAAATCTGATTTAGCAGGAATATTTATGACTGAGTGTACTGCACTGAGTCTTACATAATAATAATAATAATAAAAAACATCACAAAGAAATGTAGATAATTACAAAATCTATCAACGGCAGACTTTATTAGCAGAAATAGCTGCTTATAAATGCCACCATGAGTTGGTCAATGCAATAGTCACAGAGGAGGATATGAAAAATAAAACTGCTTCCATTGTGTGTGTTTCCAGGGAATCGTACCTATATAATGCTAAATGCCATCATAAATGCCAGGATCAATCTATTCAGCACAGAAATCAATACAAAAAGGGGCTTCTTGCCTGCATTAAGCTTCCAGCATCAGATAGTAAAGCAGAAATCTCTGCCAATAATCATACAAATGGGAGAAGCAGAAATAATAAGACACATTTACTCAAACGTGCACCACCTCAGTCTGAGCCAGTTAAATAAATACATGTGAAAATTGGATTTTCCCACATTTCAAACATCTCTCGTTGGACTTTGATAACCATAATGGGCAACTGGCAGATTTAATGAATCACATTTGTTGTAAAATTGCTATAAAAGGCCATCAACAGCTAACAATTTCTTCTAATTTAATAGATGTTCCAAATCACTGTGTGAGGCTTGTGAGGATGCCAGATCCGGTACAATCACTCCCAAATGTTCTTTCATCAGATGCTCCGCTGCATTGCTGTCACAAGAACATTGTTCTCAAATGATTTGAAGCATTAAGCTTAAGTGACTGCAAACAGATTCCAAATCAAACCTAAATTCAATTTGATCGAGTAATGATCATTCTGAACACTGCTTTGATGGGGTTTTGATCAGGTTTTCGTCTTAAATCACTAAAATGTCCCTTGAATGGTAAACGGTTAAACATTGTCTGCCTGAAAATAACTTATTTTCAGCTCGTAAACGCTTCATTGTAAAGTAATAAAGCAGAAAGTGCGGTCTAATGCAAGTGAACGGAATTGGATGATGGTTTTCTTGCCAGAGTAATTATATTTTTCTTTCTGAGTTATATCTCAGAGAAAAAGAAAAGCATATTGACGTATAAGTGAAGAAAACCCAGAAGCTACATCATTAAATGTAAGAATAGTGCTAACTTGTAAAATGCTAGCTAGGGAAATGTAAGCTATTTTTAGATAAGACTATTCATGTGGCCTGTAGCTGAGCAGGTTGGTAGCCTCAAACTGTTCAGCCTTTCAGCTGAGCTCATCTTCATTACCTGCTCAAACTCACTGCCGCGTGCAAAGCACTGAGCATATCTGAGCTCAGACGAAGATGAGTGACACTGTCTAGCCAGAACGGATATTGTTCTCATTTAAAGTTCAGCTAACATGTCACCGGCAATATAGTATACAGTCTGTATAGACATATAGATAAAGGAAATATTTACTTGTATTTATATTATTATATTATACATAAAAGTTTTATTTTGGATGCAATTAATTGCAATTACTCATTTGACAGCACTAATATGTATATATATATATATATATGAGTTGACAAATAAAAACTGGAAAAAATTAAAAATACAAATAGCATGAGATGTATCGTTCTTAGAGTTACAAACAGCAGTTTATCTTGAATGTAGGATGTTAATTTTTTTTTTCTTTTTTATTCTTTTAATGCTTCTTCATATATATGGAATAGAAGTTTAACAGAAGACCAACAGAAAGTTTATCAAAGAAAAAGAAGAAGCTGTCTTGTTGTTTCTGGTAATTTTATGGTATTTTATTTTGCCTTCCAGTATACAAACTTTTTTTTTTTTTTTGAAAAAGGCTGTATCGGGACCTTTAAAAAAATAAATATATATTAAAGGGGTATTTGACTTTAAATACATTCATCCAAAATCGTTGTTTTTGAATCATTTGGAACCATCTGAATGTTATGTTTCCAAAAACAGAACCCACTGACCCCACCACAAGTCTATGTAAATGACATTTAAGGGGTTTTACAGGCACATGCTGATCAGCTCCTTCTGAGGACTTGTGGGTGAGAAGTTTCCCCAGATAATAGGTAGTAAATTACCAGGTATGCCTGTCTTTGGGGACTCGTTGCTATACCAACCTCAGGTTTCCTTGTAGCTGAAATAGGAATGTACTCATGACCTAGTCTTGGAAACTCAAACAAGACCCTCAGAAGCTTGTTTAAACCAATCATGCAGTACTAGAAAACAAAATGACATTCTTACATAGAAACATGACCAAATATATGGCTAAAGAAATTCAAACACTACACCCGTAAATCCATGTTGAGCTTTTACGAAGAGGAATCGCTGGAACAGAACATTTCGTGCAGAATTTGTTTATGGTACAAAGACCCTTATATACTGTATGCCAAAAGATAAAAGCAAATTAGATTTCTCATGTCACAGCACCATAGCATCATAAAAACAGCTTCATATTAGTATTCTTATAGCTCACCTGACTCATTCTCTGTTATAAATACCTGAAGCAACTAAATAAAAATGCAAAAAGGTACATAATATTGCTGTTACAGAAACATCACAACAAGCCTGTACATGTATTTCAATGAGTCTGGATTGAAATTTTGTCAAATTCTGTGAATTGTACAGCAAAAGTCTTTTTTATGACTGAATTCTGCAATTCTGTCCGCATTTTCTTATTGCAGAAATCATAGAGCCCTAAATGTGTTAAATACAAGTGTCCATGTAATTTTTGGTCATGTAGTGAAAGTCACAAATTATGTTTAGCCGAAATCTAATTGGTTTGCACTTAGCCTTCGCTGAAGTAGCCAAAGCTCACTCTTGAAAGGACATGAGTCAAATTACAGTACAGGCAAAGATTCGCAAAATGTAATGTGTGAACATTTCTATCTTCTTCTGACCAGACTTCTACTTTTAAAGAAGTCTTAATTATCTCATTACTGACCAAGACGTGCATTTAGCTCATTTATTCAAGCGTAGCATACATCTAGATGGCTCTTTGATTGATAAGGTGAAAACTTACGCATGGTTGAACCCCCGCTGGGCTATGCCCTCCTGACAGCATGACAGACAGCTAAAGCATTTAAAAGAATTCACAGATTTTACAGAGATCTCAGTGGACCCCAATCACCTGATCAACACAGTAAACTGAATCGTGAGTGGACCAGAGAGTGTAGGGAAGAAAAACATTTAAAGTAGAAATTCAGAGAACATGTTGACATTTAATAACTAAACAGGATCACTCAGCAAGAGTCCTTTAATACTAATCTCTCCTCTGATCCCGCCACTAATCACAGCAAAGCCTGATAAACACCCGTTCCACTGATGAAGACCATAAAGTCATACAATAAATAGAAATATAATATATCTTGTGCAGTGATTTATAAAAAATAGACTTGTATTGTATACTGATAAATACTGATGGAGCTTCATTCATCAATTAAAAAATTGTATTTAAAAAAAAATGCACTATTAAATTGTATAGTATTTAACTGAAATAAATAAAAATGATAAAAATTCAACATTATAAATTTCAATGTTATTTTCAGTACTGCAAGTGAATTTAAGCATCACAATATTACAATAAAAGCAATATTAAAGAAAGAGCAACTAAATAGTATTAGCTTGTGAAACATACTGAAATAATGAAAAAAAAAGATTTTTCTTCTAGTGTATGAAGCAAAGAAATGACAATGGAAAATAAAATGATCTACTATTGATCAATACAATAAATGAATAAATGAATGAATAAATAAAAAATTCTAATATTAGACATTAACTAATATATCACCATTAACAGGCTGTATTTAACAGGGTTCATCATATCAGATAGCTCGTTGTAGTAACAGCAAAATTCAAATTTCCATCAAATTAGATGCAACACACATACAGATATTAGGCATATTAACATCCTCATGCTATTTCTATAAAGGTGATAATATCAATTAGATGATTTGCTCAAACCTTTGCACTGTACAATAAATGAATAAATAAAATCATCCTGTCAGTCATCAGAAGACTGACATCAGCGGGGAGAGTGTTTTAAGGTTGGTAGCTGCTCACAGCAGGAAGCATACAAACCATAATAGTCAGCAAGAGAGAGCGAAGAGAGGAGTGACGTTATACACTGATATTACATAGCCTTCAGAATCAGCTGCATTCATGCTAAAGGCAGCACAGTAGTGCGTCTGATCCCTCGTTTATCAGATCAAGTGTTTACACAACACCGTTGAAAACGTATGTTTATGTAGCAAACCTTCGAGAGTCTGAAAGTGGCAACTTTTTAAAATGGCTTTCAAAGTGACCATTTTTGGAAAACGCATATTGCTACTGTCACTGTATAAACAACAACGACCTGCACATTTGAAAACACAAATCATGCGCATATTACTACAGGAACTCGTCACCCGCTGCAGGTTTGACATGCACACTGCAGCATCTCTTTTAATGTTGGTGTTGTCAGTACACAGTTTTTCAGTTTTCCCTTCATCATTGTCAGGTAAACATACTGAAGACTGAAGATATGTGTTTAGTCTCAGTCATTTCTTTTACTGGAGGAAAACCATTAACCCTTCATAATAATGGTTAATGGTTGTCTTTTGAAAGTTGTATTTCTCATGTTACAAAAACAGCATTCTTCCATCTTAGAAACATTGCGAAGCTACGAAACATGTTACCCGTCTCTG
>JAUMHR010000075.1:2053563-2069885 GCA_032361145.1 Enteromius fasciolatus | reverse complement strand
ATGCCATATCTACACGTACAAGCTACTACTACATATACTGTAAAACATTACTTTGGTGTAAAGCTGCTTTGCAATGAAATTCAAATTCAAATTTTATTTATCACATTCACATACATACACGGTACGACATGAAGGGAAATGTATTGCACGACTGCCCAACAAATTGACACATTAAGAAAACAATTAAGTAAACAATTTAAGTACAATGGCAAAATAGAAGTAGAATATAAAAATAAGTACAGTAGATAAATATAATTATAATTATATATATATATATATATATATATATATATAATAAACTAACAATAAAAAACAATAAAAAAAATGAAAAAGAATAAAAAGATATGTATCATAAAAAGCGCTATACAAATAAATTTGAATAGAATTGAATTGAATAATTTACCTTTAACTGTTACCTTAAGGAACTACTTCTACCTGATTCAACATAAAAAATAAAAAAAAGTTGTGTATTTAGGTCAATTCAGTGACGTTTATTAACATTTTTGACTTAACTGTTATAAATTTTAGGTCACCATTTTTCCAGAGTACCTGAATGGATAGCTCAGCCTAATGAAGATTTCCTCTTTACTACAAAGTTTATGCTTCCAAAAATGAACAATCCTTTTTAAAAATATGTTTAAAATCATGTGCACTCACACTTGTGTCCCACAGCTGTCTCAAAACACACAGCATGATATGATGAAACTTTTATCTTTGTGAGGAAATGAAATTAAACTTTGATACAACATTTTCATTTCTTTCCATGCTCAAGGACGTTGTATTATGTTTATTTGAATGCACAAATTGAATGCAATTTTAAATCACATTAAAAGCCTAATTATCAAAACTTGCCACCATCACAGCCCTACTACTACCTTTAACTCTATTTTATTAAAAATGAATCCTTTTAATCTCTGAGCATGCTTTTTGTATTATCTGGACATCAGCTGTTTATTATGCAGTCCATTGTGCTATAGGTCATGAGGGACATTTAATAAGAAGTAATAAACTGAATATGGAATCAATTACAGCTCCCTCGGCTGATGCTATGATATCATTCCCCTTCTGTTAATACATCTCTCACCCCAGCCATACTCTGTATGTGACGCACATTACCACAAGCTACAGCCTTTAACTTCAAATGTTAACAACGTTTTCTTCACAAAATATTGTTTTCTACATAAACATGTACTCTTTCTACAGTAAATAGCGAGTGCTCAAAATAGCATTGTATTTCATTGTATTTGTCCGTCCTGGGATTTTGTGTCAGATGTGGACAGATGCTGGAATTAGATAATAATGTTCGGTGTACGTGAGGGCTTCTGGGTTCAAAGGCTGCCGCTTTTTCCTATTTTCAGCAAAAGAAATGTTTACTGAATGACTCAATGTAAGCTAAAATGATTCTTTTCATTGATTTACAGATAGTCTATTCCTAATTATTTAAGTAGAGATTTATGTTCTGAATAATTTGAAATAAAATAAATATTTTAACTTTAATTTTAATTTTTAATTTTAGGGGAATTTTATTTTATTTTTTTGCACTTTTTTGAAAGTCTAGCAGTAGTCAAGCCATTTACATCCACCATTCTCTAAAAATGTCACTCAGCATATGTTTAAGAGCTGGCAGAGGACAAATACATTGTGCCAGTTTCGGCCCTCTTCTATTGCCAAAGCCTGATGGGTTTGTCCAAAAACAACATGACACAGTCGCACAGATGGAGGAAAAACATACTAATGCATTTGAATGTTCATAATAATGTAAAAAGAACACAATATGTGGCTAACGCTTGAAGGATGAGCTCTCCCTGAATCGCTGATTAAAGACACACTTCACCTAAAAACAAAAATTGTTTAAACTTTACTTTAAAGGTACTGTAGATGAGTTTATTTCTTCTTAGGAAAAAAAAAATGCATTATTCACCAATGGACGCTCTGCAGTGAATGGGTGCCGTCAGAATGAGAGTCCAAACAGCTGATCAAAACATCACAATAATCCACAAGTATTATGATATATTATGATCAGCTGTTTGGACTCTCATTCTGACGGCACCCATTCCCTGCCATTGGTGAGCGATTGAGGATAAATCTCTCCAAATCTGTTGCAATGAAAGAACAAACTCGTCTACATCTTGGATTGCCTGAGGGTGAGTGCAATTTGAGCTAAAATTAATATTTAGATGAACTATTTATTTCACAGGTGTAAGGCTGATTGTTTTAAAATCTACTTTCTAATCTTAAATGTTACAATATATAAAAGTAAATGTATTATTATAGTATATAAACATTTATATGAGGCGACAAACTAATTGGGCCAAACGTTACCTTTACATTTACCCCTTTAATAATTCAGCAGCTTTTTACACTAGTCAATCTCTCCACCCTTATCTTAGTCATTGAGTCAATATTGCTGTCAGGTTACTATACATCTCTCTCACAGACGCCTCTGCAGATTTCTCTGGGACAGAAGGTGAATGTAGTTTACACAAATCAGCTTTAAGGTCCAAGAGGACCGCAATTACTGCAAAAACTGTGCTGATTGACTCTGTTACTAAAGAAAGTGGCAATCATGCACCAGCCGGGCATGCTGTGACCTGTGTACCCTCTGTCTGTCTCTGTAACGTCTGTCAGATTCACTACCTATAGATGCAGCGAAAAATCAATAGGCAAACGTCACACTCTCTTTGTCCTGTTAAGTGAACAATCTGCACCAAGACTAGCAATGTATGGCACAGTTTATGTGTTGCAATCTGCCATCTGGTTACAGGGGCATGAAAACAGACCTCGTTACACACCTGAGAGAGAGAGAGAGAGAGGGAGGAAAGATGAGCAAGGAGACACTGAAAAAGAGCAAGCAGAGGAACATTAATGCGATGAGGAGATGTTGCTGGGGGAAGGAAAATGGCAGAGGAAGAGAGAAAACAACAGAAAACCAACACACATCTATTGCACATCTATTGAGCAATCTAATAGAGATAAACCACAGTAACAGAGTTATTATTTCCACTTCAGAATAAAAATATCCAACATAATAATTACAATAAAAATATTTTCCTAATGTGCATTCCTGGCTTTCAGTTCACTATTATCTTTTAGCAAATAATCTTTCGGCATAGTTTCAAGGTGAAATGTCTGAGAGTGGCACTAAAACACACGTTTAATACGTTTGTATTGGGTTGGTACAGGTACGTATTGCAGCGTTTTTACAACTGAACTAGAAAACTCATATATATGTGACTGAAGTATCCGTTTTCAAATCGGATTTGTTGTGGATTGAAGGGCACTAAAAAACATGTTTTTAATGTAAAATATAATTTATTTTAGTCTAGTTTTTGAATGCGTTAATAAAATATGCGATTTAGTCTCTTAAAAATTTAATGTTGACATAATTGTGACAAATTTTCTATAAAATATGTTAATTGTGTCTGAAGTGTATGTGATTTTCTGAAGTTTAAATGGTGTGAGGCTCTCAAAACAAGACTGATATTTTATTTTTAGACGTTCCGGTACAAAAGAGCACAACACTGATCAGCATCATCATGACTTGCTCTGAAAGACCTGCACTACTCAAGGACTAATGAAAAAAGAGATTTATCAAAGTGAATTCCCTTTTTTGTTGTCTTTTTTGTTATCATTTCAGAATCGTATAATCATAATGCCAGCTTCCTTATTTCTGACCAGATTCAGCTACAGACAAGCACAATTTTCCATCAGTGTAAATTATGAATGAGGCTTCAGACGGCTGTTGTGGAACGAAACCATCCCAGCAGTGTAAATCTCTGTGGATGAACAGATCTCATGGAATAGGCAGTGCACATGATTACAGAGCATTGTGTTGGTGTATTTAATGGCAGACAGAAAGACGGGTCGCGGTTACTAAAGACTTGCTAATGGCTGCTTAGTCCCTGGAGGAGAATTTCTTCCAACCGCTCTAGGTCTTCTTAGCAAGAACAGCACTTTTCCCATGTGAAATGACTGATTAAGGGACAACCACCTTCCCAAATTAATTAGCACTTTACCTTGTTTATCAGACTAACGGCGATAAAGCCAGCGTGAAATCAAAATTAACCGTTTGTTTCCGGTCTCTTTGTTAACAACGCAATAAAATAAATGAATAAATTAGTGAAATAAAGAAAAGAAAGAATGCATGAAGGGATTAAAAACTACGGCACAAATAAATAAATAAAACAAAGCACATTTGTGTATTTATTTATTTATGAATACATAAGTACATGAATGAATAAATAAAAGAATGAAAGAATACTGAACACATAGATAAATAAATAAGTACATTAATGAATGAATAAATAAATTAATTAATAAACAGTTTTGCTGTGTATTTATTTGTTTATTTATCTATTTGTTCAGTATTTAATCATTTATTTATTTATTTAAAAATACATAAGTGCATGAATAATATATATAAAAATACAATGAATACAAGAATTAATGAATAAAATAAAAGAATATGACGATAAAAGAGAATGACCAATAATAAATGAATGTATGACTGAATGAAAAATATATGCAGACGAATAAATGAATAAATAATGTATTTTTTATTATTAATGAACAAACAAATAAATCAATAAATGCATGAAAGAATGAAAAAAATAATGCAAACAGACAAACAACAATGCGTTTCTTACAGACTCTGTATTAACTCCTTCCTAGTCAATATCAGGTGACTTTGGAGGTCACTATAGTTACCACCCACATTCTTTCCATGATTATTATGTTTGTGCGGAAAAGTGGGTGAATTATTTCTTAATAACCACTCATGTTGGACATCACATTGCACGCGGTGAGAGAGAGCGAGGTGCTGCCATCTGAGGCGCTTCGTTCAGAACGTCTCAGCATCTCCTCAGGCAAACGGCCAGAGTGTGTTTCTGATGTAACTGAATGGAAACCGTAATGTGTTTCAGAATCAAAACCTACCCACGGGGAATAACTCACATTTAATACTTCTGTTCTCTTCTGTGAAACTGATAGATAGCTTATTGTTTCTGAAGGCATTTCTGCTGACCTTAATTCTCACTATGATAAAGCACTCATTTATTCGTTTTATTAGTACCACTCCAAAGCAATTTGGCTGTGCCCTGAGATCAGGCCACTATCCACAGAGTTTATTTACACAGACGTAGCTTTAACACAGTTGAGTTATGATTGCTCTGGGGGTGGAAAGTGAAGGACAATGACTCTTAGACTGTCCCCACTGCAGGAGACTTAACCCTAATGGATTTTCCTCTCTGCATTCATCTATTACCCTCTCAGTGCTCATTACAGAGCAGCTTACCGCACACCAGATAGATGCATTCAATACTACAAATGATTCTTCATGATGCATTTTCATCAACATGCTGATGCCTTTCCTTCTTTTCAAACCCTTAACAAGTAAAGCTCCACGGAGCCACATATTTACACACATATATACAGCACCCTAAGATTTACACAATGCAGATGGACTTGCCCACTCAGGAAAATACAAAAAAAAAAAAATTTAGGAATAAATACATAAATAAATAGAATTTAGGTATACAGCAGAATGACATTGCATCAAAATCTGGACAAATATATGACTGTTTGCTTAATTAAACTGATATATACTAGTGTCTGTGAATATTAACAAGGAAAAAGACTGATATTAAATAAAAAAATCATAGTTTGTAAGCTTCATCTCTACTCTGAAAGTTATTTAATCTGCATTTCACTATTTTTATTTGATAAAAGCTATTGTCTGTTACACACAGTAACTCAGTTTTTCACTACAAGCTGCCAAAATAAAAGTTTAAACTAAAATAAACACTAATGAATAATGAAAGAAATCGATTACGATTGTAAAAAAACTGATTAAAAAAAAAATACAAAACCGTAAGAATAAAAAAGTTAGTTGATTAATTTGAATTTGATTACTACCATTTCTGATCATACATGTGTAATCATAATACATAATCATAAAACACAGAAACCACAGCAATTAAAACAAACACAAAATTTCTAAAAAAAGGGACATTTCATAGGGCACTATTATCATTACAGTGTTAACAAATTATTAATTATTATTTCTTACAGATTAGTCAAATTTATTTAAACTATTAAAACAGAACCCATTTTTTTTTTTAAATATCAGATGTAAACAACATGACTATGACCTGTAGATATGTTCGAAGATGTGGATATAAAAAACGCATTGATTTCTAAAGCCAGTTTGGTCTGCTCTGTAATCTCCTCATCAGTGACAACAAAGTAATTTGCAATGTTGACAATCTTGGTTGATACAAATCATGCAATTACTCCAAATCAATATTAGCCAAATCAATGCTATAAACCTTCATAATAACCAGATGTATAATTCAAGATGTAACTCATAAGACTTGTGCACTACACTGATTATCTGCATGATAGCGCCATTCAAACTTCACTCACTTTACTATATGCACTTCTGCTCAAAAGCTATGACAACTGATTCAAATATAATCAGACCTACTGAAATACTGACAGAAAGTTGATGGGTTCTGCAGTGTAGAATCTAAATCTACTTTAAACAGCACTTTTCCTAATGGGGTTTTAATACTACTTATGCAGGTTTAATGAGCTCAAATTAATTGGAATAACTGCCTTTACCACCCTGTGAGACCACTGGAATGAACCAGTGAAGACAAAAACACAGTATATACTCAAATAGTCAAAACAAACCTTAAAACATGCACTTTCCCTTAAATTCAAATACATTTGAATCTAAAATTTTAAATAAATAAAAAAAAGTCTCATGGACATGCAGTGTATCGCAGCATCAGTGATGCAAGCTTTAATGGTTATTTAATAAGAGAGTCTTTACTGTCAGACAGATATGTTTCTCACTACTGTATGCATGTGCACACACACACACACAGAGCACGCCACAAGAAAAACATTGCAAGATAAAAAGGCAGAGTGGCAAACACACACAAAGCGAGACAAGAGCTTCATGCAAACATTCATTCAGTGTGAGAGAGCGAGCGATGCTCCTTTACCTTGCAGCAGCTGAAGAAGACACTCTACGAGTGCGATGCCATCTGCTCCCAGCACAGGGTGCAAAAACCAGGACCAACTCTGTCTTCCAACTCTGACGTTCCCCTGCTCTGTATCTTCCTCTGTCTCTCTCAGACTCCTCCTGTAGTAGGGAGCTACTGTACACCACTCTCTTTCTCTCTCTCTCTCTCTCTCTCTCTCTCTCGCTCTCTCTCTCTCTCTCTCCACATTCGTTCCCCTCCTGCTGTCTTTTTTCACAGTCTTTCTCCAGCTCTGCCTTCAGCTCATTGGAGCGCTTTCTGTCTGTCTCTCTCTCTCTCTCTCTCTCTCTCTCTCTCTCTCTCTCTCTCATTAGATCACCGGATTGACTTCTTCTCACTGTTTGTTTGTTTATGGGAGAAAGAGTAAGTGTGAGCATGTGTGCACTACTGGTTTTCCATATTATCCTTCTGACGCATTAATTGTTAATCACAAAGGAAAATATATTATGTTTGTTCTTCAAAATTGTTTTCACGATTGTAAAACTTTAAATATTTGATTTTAACCCTCTGAGGTCTGAGGTGATATTGGGGTCCCTGAGATGTTTGGACATGCTCTGATATTTGTTATTATTTCAACTACTTATAACATACTTTTGACCAACACATAATTGTTTTTTTATACAGCAGAAACTGTGTTACAATAATATGTGACCAGGATGGTTGTACATGTTTGCATTTTTTAGAAAAAAAAAAAATTATGCGTGGTTACTAAGTTTTGGGAAAATAAAACTTTCTAAAATAAGGCCATCCAAGCCATAGTGAATGGTCCTGAATATGAATTTAGAGTAACCAGCCTGCCCATCGCTGAGGGCGCACCCTGGCGGCCACCCCGCTCCTCCGCAGCCCCAGCAGCAGCACCAGTCGGTCGCATCGAGGAGCCGGCCGCGGGGGTCCCGTCCAGCCTGTCCAACCGCCTGCAGGACCTGGTGGCAAGAGGAAATGCAAGCGGCCCTAGGACAGGAAGCCTAGGGATGGAAGGAGTTGCTCTTCAAGAGATGGTAACACCACTCCCTCCTCCGAAGGAGGGCCGGATGGAGATCTCTTCGTCTGCTAGCCTCAGGGCTAGTGGTACCCAAAACCTTGACAAAAGAGCAATTTTCTTGGAGGAGACGAGGCGTTGTGGACAGGCCTGTAAAAAGAGCTTTGTTACACACTCACTCTCCTCTCATTTCAGGCAGCAGTCAGAGCTCGTGGAGGACGAATCAACGGACTTCCGGCCTCATTACTGCCGGAACGCAGGTCTCTTGCACACACACACACATGCGGGCCTCCCTCCGAACTGGCTCAGAGACGCTCAGACGGGACCCCTGCATTCCCCCTCGCTGCCCCACCTCCGGCACCCTGGTGGTCGCGATGGTGCCTCTTACTTGGTTCTTAGATGCCTGGATAGGGCTCATACTGTTTCGATGGCTCATCAGCACTATTCGGCTCGGTTATGCGATTCAGTTTGCCCAGCGACCTCCCAGGTTCAGGGGTGTTCGCTTCACGATGGTGAATGCAGACAATGCCCCTGTCCTGCGTGCAGAGATTGCTACTCTTCTGAAGAAGAAAGCAATAGAGCCGGTCCCTCCAACCAATATGAGAACAGGGTTTTACAGCCCGTATTTCATAGTGCCCAAGAAAGGTGGTGGGTTACGGCCGTTCCTGGATTTGCGAGTCTTGAATCAAGCTCTTCACAGGCTTCTGTTCAAGATGTTGACGCCGAAACGCATTTTCGAATGCATCCGTCCCCAGGATTGGTTTGCAGCAATAGCCCTGAAGGACGCATACTTTCATGTTTCAATCCTTCCGCGACACAGGCCCTTGCTGAGGTTTGCGTTCGAAGGAGAAGCATATCAGTATCGTGTCCTGCCCTTCGGGCTCTCCCTGTCGCCCTGTGTGTTCACGAAAGTGGCCGAGACAGCCCTACCTCCTCTGAAGGAGAAAGGGGTTCGCATTCTCAACTACCTCGACGACTGGCTAATACTAGCACAGTCCAGAGCTCTGTTGTGCTAACACAGGGACCTGGTGTTACAACACTTCAGCCTGTTGGGTCTTCGGGTCAACTGGGAAAAGAGCAAACTCTGTCCAGTGCAGAGGATCTCTTTTCTCGGGATGGAATTGGACTCGGTCACCCAAACAGCGCGCCTCACAGAGGAACGTGCTCAGTCTCTGTTGACCTGCTTGAATACGTTCAAGAACAGGAATGTGGTCCCACTGAAACAGTTTCAGAGGCACCTGGGGCATATGGAAGCAGCTTTAGCAGTAATCCCACTGGGGTTGCTCCATATGAGTCCGCATCAGCATTGGCTACATGATCGAGTCCCGAGGTGGGCGTGGAAGAGTGGCTCACTCCCGTCGTATGTCGCAGCTCGCCCGCCACCTCCTTCTATGGAGTCAGAAGCATCTGAGGTCGCTTCGCGCAATTCACATTCCAGGTGTTTACAACCAGACAGTGTTCCTTGGAGAATGGAGACTCCATCACCTGACGGTCCAGTTGATATGGGAGAAGTTTGGCGCGGCACAGGTAGACCTGTTCGCCTCCCCAGAGACCTCTCATTGCCAGTTGTTCTATGCTCTGACCAAGAGAACCTTAGGCAGAGACGCCCTGGCTCACAGCTGGCCTCAGGGGCTGCGCAAATATGCGTTTCCCCCAGTGAGCCTTCTAGCACAGTTCCTGTGCAAGGTCAGGGAAGACGAGAAGCAGGTCCTGTTGGTAGCCCCCTATTGGCCCACAAGGACTTGGTTCCCCGAACTGATGCTCCTCGTGACAGCCCCTCCTTGGCCGATTCCTCTGAGGAAGGATCTACTGACTCAAAGACATGGCACCCTGTGGCACCCGCGACCAGATTTGTGGAAACTCCTCGTCTGGACCCTGGACGGGACGCGGAGGTTCTAAGTGGCCTACCCCAAGGGGTTAGTTGACACTATTTCTTCTGTGAGAGCGCCTTCTACAAGAGCTGCCTACGCATTGAAATTGAACCTGTTCGTCGAGTGGTGTTCTTCTCGAAGAGAAGACCCCTGAACATGCCCGATTGGATCTCGAAGCGTGAGTAAAAGTAAAAGAGTAAAAGAGGGTGCGGATGCAGTGGACCTTCAGACTTTCACTTCGGAGCCTCGCCATTATGAGCTGGAATCGGTTGACACAATGAGATCTAAGAAGAAAGAGATCCTGCGAGTTCATGCTCTCTCCCCCTCAGACAGCGAACTACTGGGCGGTGGGTCCTGCATGCTGATGGCCTTCCTCACTGTCAAGGACTGGGTCCAGCAGTTCTTGACAGTTCTTCCAGGCTGAGCACGCCGAGCCTCCATCTGCTCTCTACCGAGGCCGACTGCTGTGGCACATCAACTGCCCGGAGTTCTTGGCCGTGCTTCTCGCCCTGTGTCGCTTCCATGTGCTGGTTCCGTACGAACAACACTGCGACCATAGACAACTAGACAACAATAAATAAATAAAATAAAAAATATCCCTTTAAAAGCAGGGTAAGCAATTTAAAAAAAAAAATCTTCAGAAAAGTCGGCTCGGGCTGAATACCAAAACAAACCTGTCAGGAGGGCTCGCAGACAGCCACACAACCTGTCCGCATGCAGGCAATTTTTTTTTAAACTGTGCGGACTGTCTGCATTCAACAGTGTATTCGCAAGAAGAATGCTGAAAGAGTGCAAGTCAAGTAGGTAGCATTCTGCATGTATCAAGCTCGTCCATCCGCACTAATCCGTTATTGAGTATACTTCTTCGGAGTAAAGAGCCGTTTGGTTTTTATGCTGAGTTCCAAATCACCACCAAGTGGTATCATTTAAAACTCCGGTCACTGGATTGCGTCTGACCTGGGTTCAGTGGCTGTCGATGACATCACCCCCTGCTCTGCGAGCATCTCCTGATGCTCTAACTTGACGCCTAGTTTGACCCCGCCCTCGTGGAGCTGGACGATCAGGGTGAGTTTGGTGGAATTCCTGGGTAAGACGTGGGTCCAGTACATCCTCCTTGTCAAAGTGGATTCCTGTCGTAATGAATTCTGGGTATATTCTGCCCAGGGAAGGAATTGACTTCTGCCTGATGATCGTGACAGTATACACAGAGGTAACGGGAGATTTTTAGAATTTTCCGTTCTGCTTGACCATTGCTTTGTGGATGGTATCCCGAAGACAAACTAATGGTGACACCTAACAGATGGAAAAACTCTACAGACTCTGGATGTAAATTGAGAGCCAAAATCAGACACACATCTTCTGGCAAGCCAAAGTGTCTGAAGACGTGGTGGAACAGGGCTTGTGCGGTCTCTAGGGCAGTGGGTATTCCTGTTGGAATGAGCTTACAGCTCTTGGAGAAGCAGTCGACCACGACTAGGATAGTGGTAAATCTGTGTGACTGTGGTAATTCAGTGGTGAAGTCTATACCAAGATGTGACCATGGGCGTTGTGGAAGTGGTAGAGGCATTAATTTTCCCTCAGGTAGACGTCGAGGAACATTGGCTATGGCACAAACAGGGCAACTCTTGATATAGTTACTCACATCTTGCTTCATCTGCGGCCACCAGTACCTGTTCTGCAGGAGATTCAGCGTTCTGTGGTTACCAGGGTGTCCTACACCTGGTGAGGTGTGAACCGTGTCAAGGATCTGTAGACGCAGTGCAGTAGGGACATAGGTTTTACTCTCTCGGCATGTAGGGCGCTGATTCGTTTATAGCAACATGTTGAATTTGATCCTCTAGTTCCCACTGGATGGGAGCTGCAAAAACAGATGCAGGTAGGATGGACTCAGGGACTGAATCTGGTTCAGGGAGATGTGAGAGGGCATCAGCCTTCTGCCTGCCTTATAATTGAACAGAGTAAAGAACAACGCCATCTAGCCTGTTGGGGATTCAAACGTTTGGCTTCTCTCAAGTACTGCAGGTTTGTGTGATCGGTAATGACTTCAAAAGCTTGTTGAGCCCCCTCAAGCCCATGACGCCACTCCTCCAGTGCCAACTTAATAGCCAACAGTTCCCGGTTTTCTACATCATAATTCTGTTCCGCAGTGGTTAACTTCTTAGAGAAGTAGGCGCAGGGATGAAGCACTGGAGGAGTACCATAGTATTGTGAGAGCGTGGCATCTAGTCCTAAAGTCGCAGTATCTACTTAAATAAATGCTCTGTCTGCTTCTGAGGTCAAACAGATGTTTTTTTTTTCCCACCAGGAAGAAGTGACGTAAGGGGGGCTGTGATTTGACTATATCCTATGATAAACCTGCGATAAAAATTAGCAAAGCCAAGAAATCTTTAAAGGGCCTTATTTTTATATTTATATCATGATTATATTATAAATCATGATCAAATAAATGTGTAGAGTTACAAAAATGTAAAAATTTTTAGCATAAACACATTTTTAAGTTGATTATGCATTAAAAATTAAAGCTGTTCCAACTACTTTCAACTTCATTCACTAATAATTGGAGTCATGGCCTTGGAGCCAATTAATCTTAAGTCCTGTGCAAAGCATACTAGAAATATATGAACTAGAAGAACTTAAAATAAATAACTATATAAAAAAAGATATAATCAAAAAATGACAGACAATATTAAAATGATGAAATGACCAACATTATTATGTAAACAGAACTAATTAAATTGATGTTTGCAACAAATATTTAATGAAACCAATTAGAATTCATATCTTACAACCTTGCATTTAACATGTCCCCTAAATTACTTTTTGAAGTGCATAAGGTTAACAGATTGAAAGTTAGTATAAAAAGTTTATTAGAAAGCTTTTAAATATAAAAATAGCAATGCACATAACAATTAGTCTGCATGATCAAAAGCACCTCTAATAATCAAAAAATATATATTTTGATGTAAGAAAAAAACAAAAACACATGCACAGGATAAATATTAGCATACGAAGATAAGACAATAAGCATGCAGGGTTTAGAGGTTTTTTTTTTCTCAGAGTATGTGAGAATATGTCTTATCTTCTGGCACTCACGGCCGTGACAGCGCTTTGCTGATGTCTCATTATGAATACATGCAGCACGATGAGAGAACTATGAGATTTGTTATGAATTATTGCTCTTGAGTGAGAGAAGCAGCAATGGAGAGAGATTAGATAACTGTTGCTTTACTATGAGGTCTGCTTCTCATAAACCAAAGATCATTTTGGAAAGGCTAGATTACTAATAAACCATAGGGTATCCTGCAGCCTGTTGTACAAACATTTTGTTATAACAATAATATTCTGACATATTTATGCAATTTAAAGGAAATACACTTCCATTACTACGCAAAATCATCTGCTGATATCTCAGAAATACTAAAATGTCTACCTGGTCTTATGGCATAACCATACATTGGCACAATTTTTAGCGAGACACGAAATACGTACCAACAAGTACATATCACTGCAGTGGATCTTTATCTTTGTAGGGTGGTTGTGTACACACCCTCCCAACACACATTTCAGTCCAAACAGATTGGAAAAGTGCATGTGGCACTGGATGACTCCTTTAATGCTTGTTGATTCTTGGTTGCAATGAGATTTAACAATATGAGAATAAGGGTTCACATTCAGCAGTGTTCAAATACATTTATTGCATCTAAAAACACAAGCTGAAGCATGGGGACAGATCTTAATGGTTGTATTCATCCTGAATGGTCAGAGAATATCTAAATTGCAATTGCTATGGATACCAGTAGAAATGAGTCCATGTGTTTCAGTGGAGAGCTCTTACAGTAATGATTGTGTCGCTAATCAGCTTTCTGAACGATTCCATTTTGCTGTCTGACATGCAAAACAATTATCCAAAAAGAATTTAGAGAATTCCAGTATGAAAACTTAAACACACTCATATTCCTATGCAGCTATTGCATCATTATGACTGGATCATTTCTACTTCAACTTCATGAAGTAAGAATTAATTTACATAATTCATGGTTCAAGTGTATAATATATTTCCTTTTCACCTAAAACATTCACTGTGGCTGGATGCATTTACAGTACATCTGCAGTAAGGATGCTTTCCAGTCACGCATTTGCACTTACATATGCAATGATGTTCGCTCACTGTAATTGTCTTTGAATTCAGAGTACAGACTGACTTCAGCAAACAAGATTCAGAGGTCAGAGTCATCTTCACCATGTGATTTATCCATTTAACCAAATGAGCCACCTTCACACATATGAACAAGTACTGCATAAGATATAAAAAGGTTTGGTTTTCGTTCTGTCAGTTGCTTAGTTATGAGGGTATAACTGGATTATTCAGTAACATTTATCACAAAGAAGGGTCTAGATATTCACCTATAATGAACATTTTGTTATAATGAACAAAAGAGTCTGGACATACAGTAGCTTAAAAAACGATTTGTCAATTAACTACATGTGACTAAATCAGTATATACAGTATATCTATTCCTAACAATCACCTTTACAGAAAAACACATGTGAAAACCATGTTAAAACCAGACATGTGAAACGCATTATGAAATGTGGTTTGGAACATTTTCATGCTATACTTAGATGTGTGAAAGCAATGTGATCACATGAACATATGCGATCACGGATTTCACACTTTGCATTTCAAAGAAGTGATAGGACGATTGGAAAGATGTGATCCATGAACATATGCGATCACATATTTCACACTTTCACAAGGTTCCAAAACCATGCGTTTCATATGAGTTTCACAATTTAACATGTGAAGTCCATGGTTTTAAGTAGGATTTTAAAGAAAGAGTATATCCGAATATAGGGTTAAAATAAGATCATTACAGCATAAAAAAATATTATTTTGAAACTAAATAAATAAATAAATACATACATGTATACATGAAAATAAAGTGTTATTATTATTATTAGTATTACTGATAATATTTATAATACATAGTTATTATTATTAATAATATTACTTTTAGAATATATTTTACTTTTTTTTTTTTTACATTTTAACTAAAATGTATTTATTGTTCCATATGAAGTCTTAAACGAAGTGTTTATAGGTCACTAAACGAGTAAATCAATCTGTGATAATGTAAGAGATGTTCTTGCTTACACTACAGCTCAAGAAGCTCTTTGGTTAATTCTCAAATCAAGCTGGAGAATATTATTATCACAATGTTTAACATACACTTAAGGAGTTCATGCAGCTCAAGTGCTGCTGTCATTAAAGCAACATGGGAAAAAGACCAAACACATATTATCCTCACTATACTGTATTTACAAGAAGCATATGAGCTCTGTCATGAGCATCACCTCTGTTTCTGATTGGTTGATGGTCTCTAGCTGATCATGTAAATTCCAGTGATGACAAAGCAGCCTGTGGTCAGTCCACACTGACCATGTTTAACCGTGTCACTGTCACCCATCCTGATTTCTCTCTTATTCGCTTTCTCCATATTTAGCTTTAAACTCAAATGACCAGTAATGTAAAACTAACATATTTTCAATCGTCTTATCACTTTTTTGAAACCCCTTTTAGTGCTGAAAAAGTACAATTCCAGACTATATCTCCGTTTGACCATTTCCAGTGAAATGAAGGATAAAGAGCATATTCTCGACTTCCTGTCAGAAAAGCTTGTTTAAGAAAAAGAAATTAGACTGGATGATAAGAAAGTTCATTCAATCATCGGAAAGGCCTTTAAATTTTCTTTCATTGCCCTTTTGAAATGATACACTCCTCACATCTCCTCACATGATCACATCTCCTGTGATTTGACAGTGCAACTGACATCATGCAGTACAGGAATATCTAAAGAAATCTGGCAGGGTGAAAGATGTAATTTCACACACAGCACATGATGATGATGCTTGCTTAAAAACAAAAATCTTATTAAGTGCATGCATTCATCTTTGTGGATAAAAACTGTTTAAACTGTGTGCTCAAGCTAACAAGAACATACCAGGAATAACACTATTCAAGAATTCAAGAACAAAATGATAATACACATTGTAGTTGCATGCCAAGTCATTATGCGGTCATAGGCTATTCTGGGTGATTGGCAGGTCATTCTGTAGTTGCTAGGGTGTCCAGGAAGGTTGCTACGTTGATGCCTACTGGCTTGAGTGAGCTTAAATTTATTTATCTATGACATTCTGGTCACCTCAATTTAAGTTTATGCCGATCCTGATTGAGACACAAAATATGTACCAATAAGTACATATCACTGCAGTTTCCAAAACAAATGAACACTAGAGGCAGTAAAACTCGTTTCGATTAATAAAGCGTCATTTTCACACAATTCAGTTCTTCAACACCTGCCTGAGGCGCATCTTCAAAATCAGGTGGCCAGACAAGATCAAAAATGAAGAACTGTGGCAGAG
>JAUMHR010000075.1:2023461-2035200 GCA_032361145.1 Enteromius fasciolatus | reverse complement strand
GTTGCAGCCGTTTTTTTCTGTTTGCATGCGTCATTTTTAAAATGCAGTGCGTTGAGCTCTCTCGGCCACCGTAGAGATCCCTATATATGAGATTCCCTCTATAAAAAACTTTTGACTCAAAAACAATGTTAATGACAATGTCATCTATCAAGTAGGTAAGGTGAATATTTTTATTTTTTCTTGCATTAAAACAAATAACTTTGGATTTTAGTAATATTATCTTGGAATCAGTATTAACTGAGATTGAGAGATGTGTTACTAGTTTTTTTCACTATTGGTCCATTTTAGCTAATATTAACAACTGCGAAGTGTCTCTTGTAATTCCTATATGATTTTGTGTTCTCTTTAACTCTAAAACCCAATGCAAGGCAGTGCAAAATGCAAAAATAAAGGTAACACACCTGTTAAAAAAATCTGTATGGAAAATCCCTTCGTCATTAACCCAGAACATTGTAAGTGTAAGGGTTTCTCTCTGTCCTAGAAACGATAAGAGTGTAAGAGAATCTTTGTTGTTTATTTATTGATTGATTTATGTTTCATGTTACAAAGAATGTATGAGGATATTGTTCATTGTTACCCCTAGCCTGTCGTATACAAGATTCAACAGAACGGTCAGCCAGCACAACAGATATATTCACTCATCTATTAAATAGTCTTAACTGGTATTATTGCTCTTCCATACCTGCTGGTTTACTTATTGTTTGGCATTAAAAAATCAAACTGAGTCCAAATGGTCTGAAAATAGCCTGTAGTAGGTAAACGTGGACTCACTCTGACATTTCAAACACTAGGGAGCAGAGTTTGACTACAAATGTGCAGCTGAGTGAGTGACTAACAGGCCAGTTGGAGCATGATAGACACTAAAGCCATTTTAACCAAATAATATATAATATGATAAATATATATTTATTGCTTTAAGTAAAAATGACATTAGCTGTTCTTATGCAAACATTTAAATTAACTCTCCTTCAGAGGGTTGTAGGTGTGCAATATAAATACATGTAGAAATTGTGCAGCTAATTATCATTTCATACTTTCTTTCTAACGTATTTTTTTGTTTGTTTTCTTTTCTGAGGACCTAAAACATAAACATCATTAGCTATTGGAAAAGATTCACATTTGTTTGTGTGCTAGACTACTTTGATAAAACAGGCTTAATGCTTCAACAATATCTGCTTTTTGGCTGCATCAAAATAACTTCTTAGAATAATTTATAGCCAAAGTTTTGATTTTTGCACCAGAGCCTCTGGGACCATAAACACAAACACAGCAAAGTCGATCTCAACTGAACACGAGGACTATTTGCCTATAAAATATACCACTTTTTCAGAGTGCTGCATTTGCACACCTGGTTTTGCTTCAGAATCAAAACTGTTTATAAATACTAATATCTATATAATCAAACATTAATCAACTGGATATATTACTATTGTGAATTCCTGAAGGGAATAATTCAACAAATCATTCTGGCTGGCACAAACCATATTTGTTTCTGGCTATTTTCATGCATTTGAATTTGTCGGTTGTTTTATATACCATATACTGTGTGTGTGAGCATGGCAGCATGTGCTTGAATGGACATGTGGCTTCTTACTTCCTATACAGAAGGAAAACAGAAGATTATGGCCCGGTTTCACAAACCTAGGCATTAGTTTAACAGATATTTAAGCAACTTTCCCAAAAATACCTTATAGGAAAATATTACAGGTGTGCATCTTAACACAGAACAATGTTTTAAGATATGTCAGAGCAAGATATTTTCATCTGAGACAGCTCAAACAGTTTAGTCTGGGACTAGCTTAAGCCTTGTCTGTGAAACTGGGGGTATATGTCTGAAATTAAAGTATTCATATCTGAAAAAGCTAATCAAGATCAGAACATGACAGGTGAGTTTGATTGGGGCTGGAGCTGAACTTTGGAAAAGAGGTGAGAAACCCAGGCCTAATTTCACATCTGATTGTTTTACAAGTTGAGTCAAATTGGAAATTGGTGTGTCTAAAAAAGTCACGACAACTATAAATGTCATCTTCATTTAAATGATAATTTGCTGAATCAGAGATGCATGAAACTGAATGTTATTGCGGTCTAATGATATCACTTGTTTCACTCATTTCACTGTGTCTACATAGCTCAAATCAAATTATAATATTTTTGAATAATATTTGAATTACACCTCTTACGTTTTCAGCTTCATTTCCACATTGCTGATGATAAAGATCATTTATTTTATTCTTTTACACAAATGCATGCCGTTTCGCTTTGGTCTAATCAAATAATGGGCTGCCAAATAGCTTGTCGTTGAATATTTTATTTGCAAATGAAGTATTAATAACTCAGAGTCCGTAAAAATATACAATTTTTTACTTGTAGAGGGACATATTTACAAGAATGGATCGTCTTCAAAATGAACAAACTGGTTTACAAAACTCAAAATGTGTGCAACAGCAAAGAAAAATGAAGATCATGAGTATTTTCCCTCGGTTTCACCAGACGAGGACTCTCAGGCAAATACAGGCCCGAGTTCCCACATTCACAAACAAAACAACAACAACAAAAAATCCCTCAAGATAACAGAGGAAAGCACGGTAAATGTTAAAACAAAGCAATGTGAACGAAAAATAAGAGAGAGAGACAGAGGATGTTGGTCATATTTACACTTACATATTCAGCCGAATACAGGTATGAACACAGAAGCAAAGCATTCCCAATATCTGACCTTTAGGCCATAACATGCAATCTCTTTGCTTTTCCAATGGAAAAGAATTCCCTTTTACACCCCTCGAAGTAACACATACTGCTACAGTTTCTAAGAGGAGTCAAAGGAGCCTTTTTAGACATCAGACAATAACAACCATGTTTGGTAACAATGATCGGTTAGAGGCTACATAGACAGTCAATAGAGCGTTATCTCAAAAATACATCGCAGATGGACCTTAACTCATTCCCTGGATTGAGCTCCCGTTCGAAATGTCCTCATGCAACGTGAACACTGTTCAGATGCTTTGGCGGCTCTGTGAAAGAGTGTACGTACACTGATGGTTTCTAAACACCATGCCTGCTCTTTAACAGTGTTGAATTCAAAGCCACTAAAGATTAACTGTCTGAGGAAATAGACCGGTTCTTTTTGCTGGGAGATGCTGAGGAGGGCTCATAAAGAAATAAAAATCACCTTAAGTGCCTGCATGTAAGAACGGAACTGCTGGAAGGGAAGCTCTCAAACAGCTTTCCTTGTAATAAAGTGGGCCGATCTTGGCTAGTTTGGTGCCGTCCTAAAACAGGAAAAGGACCAGCCACAATCATGTTCCAAAACCTATACAGAGCTGCCTATGTAGGCAGAATTTTAAAGCATATAAGGCTGTTCCAAAATGAGATTTTCCCATGGCAGCATCACCAATACACTAAGATAAATCTAATTAAATGGACAGTTTTAGTCAATATTTGTTTATTATGCATTTTTATTCAAGCTTTAAATTCAGAATTTGGCATTAGCATGGTCCTAATTTAACAGTATGATATGGATAAGTCAGCCTTTGAGGCTCTTCACCTATGTACTGTAGGCAGTAGACAAGGCAGCATTTTGTAAAATGCAATCACCTGATGCACTTCAACCAGAGAAGAAAAAAAAAAACTTTAATCCAAGATGGTGGACAATGAGTGAAAAATAAAACCAGTGTGCCGTTAGCTTGGCAGCGTCTTACGCCAAGCTCTATTGAAATCATAAAACCCTCTGTTGATGGTGTTCCACATCAGTCTCGTACATTTCCATTTAAACATTCGGGTTGCAGAAGCAAAAAATCCCCTTCTTTTTGGTTTTCCAAAAACTGATAATATCTTATTCTTGATTTTGTTAAGAAATCTTTAACAATCAGAAAACTACAACAAGCAAACTGTGCCAAATACACTTCTTAGCTCCTGTCCAATTGTCTTTATACTGACATATATACTTGAAATGGTTTTATGAGATTGTAGTTCTTTCTCTCAATAAAGTTGTACGTTTGTCTTATTTTCCAATCTTCAAATATATTTTTGCTTCAAAAGTTAAGTGTGGTTTGTGGCTTATAATGCTTGACTAAAGACTTTTGTAAAAAATCAGTCTATGGAAAATCTCTTCAGGAACCACTGAACGTTGACTGGCACTATTGCACTCAATTAGGATGCTAACCTTTGAGCCAGCTACCTATAAAGGCAGTAGACAGCAAGACAGCTCAATAGGTTTTGGAACAGAGCCGATATTTCAACACTACAAAAAAGCCATATCGTGAAGGCCCAACTGGACTGGTTTCGTCTTGCTCTCTGTTTTGGGGGTAAAGGTATTGGAGAACCTCTGTAGGGTGTGGACCCTGTGTTCTCCTTACAATTCCCATCATTCACTCCCCACTCCTCATGACAGCCCATCCATCACACTTACTGACAACAGTTCAGCCAGCAACACCGCCTACACCGCCTCGTGGAGAATGCGGCTCTGGAGAGCGCGTCTCGAGTGTGTCTCTATTTATGAGGTCGTGTTTGGCTGTGTACACTTGGGAAGAAGTGTATCGTGTGTATCAAACTCAATTGCTGGGGAAGGTAAGAGGAAGGCGGCGAATTGGCATAGGCAGCACTCGGCTACATTACAGACGGCAACTCAATAAGAATGACGAACAAGGTTGGCACATACACTTGAAAGTGGCCCGAAAAGAGTGTTGTATGCTTGCTTCCTCACGTCTTATGGCTTTTCCTCTCTTAAGCATTAAGGTCCATCAATGGCAGATATACAAGTAGCCATTAGGAAGGAAATGATTTTACTTATAAAAGGGAGTTAGCGGGTCAGGGGCTACAATGACCAATTATTACTCTCTGAAAATGCATAATACCTCATCTACATCTTTATTATGGCCTATAACCCCAATCTTCAACTGATAACTTAAAGGATACTGTGTGCGTATATTTATCTGTATGTACAATATAAAACAGCATCATGACTACAGAGTGTACATTATTCGTGGGGCTGCGTTTGGTCCGCCTCTTTGTGCCAGAACGCTCTCTCTCCCTCCGCTGACGAGGGCCGTTTTACACATGGCTTCCTTTTTTTTTTTTGTCTGGTACATTGCAAAGAACCAAGGACAAAAGCAATCTCAGGGGGAGAATTTACTGTGAAGGCACACAAAACAGGCAACTTGTCCATTTCAAATTTCACAAATGCACCAAGCAAGGTCTTCCCAGGGGCTTCTAGACACCGCTAATGGAGAGGGTTTTGACAGCGCTTGGCGGAGGAAGCCGCAGGGCGGCTGGCACAAAGAGCCAGCCATCTTGAGACAGCCTGTTGTTGGAGGGTCCTAGGAGAGTCCTGGGACGGTACTGTGGTGCATACACGAACTAGAAGGAGAGTACCACATATGCGCACACACGCACTAGTTTCACACACGCTCTGTACACATGTCCCTGTAATGGCATTCCCTTTCATTTACTTGTCAACAGTACTGTGAGATTATAGTCCAAAGTTACTTGTGCCTTGTATGCTATTATGCAGTACCGCTGGAAAAGAAGGAAAATATAAATAAAAAACAAAACTATCTTCGACTTATACACATTCATAGTATTCGTGACAGGTTTTGGTTTCAGTATCATTGGAAATACAGCTGTAACGAATATACCGCGGTCGGTATGTAATACAAACTTAAGTCCATGAAACGCTGAAGATGACATCTGAAACCAGACCGCAGACTTTCTGTCAAGGACGTACAGTACACTCCATGTATATACACAGACTTAACTGCAAAAATGTTGTATTGTTGTGTAGAGAGCAGTTGACACACGGGGGGAATTCACTAAGGATCAATTGCACCCGCCGATGGCATTGTAGATTTCCACACGTCGTGTTTTTAACACCTAATTCATGAATGGAATTGTGCAAATCACCGGCTGCAACACTTTGCACGCTGCTATTTCGCAGATCAGCTCTGAGCGCTAGATTGTGAAGGATACAACAGACTGCTGCAATCTGATGTACTTTACTGGGGATGTTCATACAGCACTGCAAGGCACCAGATACGGTGATTAAAGTGCGCTTGACTGCATGAAACATTGGGATATATTTTGATAGTCAAGTTCAGACTTTGCAACTAGATGTCAACTAATTCGCATTCGAGTATTAGCAGACTCTCAGGTTAGGATTAGGTATAACAGAATAAGTTGCAAAGTTACATAAAATCAGTTGAATGTCTGTTGGGGACCATCAAAATAAAATAATTACCATCTGCACCTGTGGCCAGTAATAGCAAAACATTAGCAGCCTATTGAAATGATACAATATCAGCCTAAATTACACAGAAAAAGTGGGTTTGCAATGACAATGGCATTATTTAAATACAGTTAAATGGGTGTTTTTATGAAATATAGCGTGCTAAGTTTGGTGAATTCACCCCACAGTGTGTTACATGATTACTGAACTATTAAAGTCTCTCTGTGCCGCTACATGGCATCATCCACGTGCTGAAATGTCCATCAGGGACCATTTATTCCAGTCACTTCTCTTCTTTTTAGTGGTTTGTTATGGTATTGATAAGATCGCCTTGATTTTGAAATCTGAGCCACGGTTGATGATGCATTGCATTCTGGGAAAACTGAATGGGAATGAAACGGGCAGTTCATGTTCCCCTCACCTTAAACAGAAACAACAGGTACTTGGATAATATCCTTCATTTCTCTTCAGAGTCAGCTTCCACTCACCATCATGTTTCATAAACCCAGCCTGCCCTTCGACCTTTAGCCTCTCTGATGCAATAAATAAATAAACTGCACTTGGGGAAAATTTTCCACCCCACTGCCCACAGAGCCTTCAAGAGCTCAAAAAGTGAAAGAAAAACAAATAACGTGAACAAAGGTCGGACTGCGCCATGAGATCAAAAGAAGGGGAGAGAACCAAAGAATCGAAATAAACACTCTTCAGTTCCTCCCTTGTTATCTTTTAATACTTCAGAAAGGGGCAAGCACTGTGTATTTTCCCTTGTAAATATGCATTCAACTTTTTAGATTTCTTATGATTGATTTTATGTTTTTTAATTATGCTTCGATTTTTTTTTGTGTGTGTATTTTGTTTGTCCAATCGTAGTTGCAACTTTTGGAAGAGTCACTGTGGGTGTCTTGTATGGAGATCCGCACCAGGCCGCGCTTCTTTTACTCTCTACACTGTCTGAAAGGCCTTGCTTTGAGCAGGGACCATGATGCCTGCTGGGATGGACATGCCCACTGGAGGATTGGGGGGTCTGAATTTTGGGGTGGCCGGGGGTTCTGGGGTTTTGGGCACGACCTGCGTGTAGGCCGGGGGAGACTGGGGGAACCCGTGGGGCTGTCCGTTCTCCTTGAGGGCGGCGACGGCCGGTGGTCGGGGACGCTGGCCTCGGGGTGCGCTGTTGTGCACCATGGACTGTGTGGAGGAGGCACCGGAGCGCGAGCTGCCAGAGCGGGACGAGGAGAGGGAGTTGGGCTTCACCAGCTTGGCTTTAGGAGCTTCTGCATCCTCTCTGCAAGAGTAACAGAAAGAGGAAAATTAGTTACAGATGTCAAACACATTGATACTAAGGCGATCAGTCGATCAATCAATCAGCCACCAAACTGCCACCAGACATTTAGAAATAAAATATAAATAAATAAATAAATAAAAAGTAGTCTAGAATTAACCATTTTACAGAAATTTTTCAATAACAAATAAAATAAAATCCCAAAATATATATGATCATATAAATAAAAGCATATACATGTAAATAAACAGATATTATAAAATATTTAATAAATACTGGACCACCATCACAACAATTTTATAAAAAATTTGAATATATATTTTTATTTTCTATATAAATATTTTTATTTTTTTTATGTTTCTAACAACAACAAAAAACTTTAGGCACCGTTTATTTTGTTATTATACCTTTTTGTAATAAAAGAAAGAGTTGAATTGGTATGAAATAGACCAATCTGGCATCCTGCACGTTAGACATCAGTAAGGCTGCAGGGAGCTTTCTTACAACAGCTTCCTCTAGTATTGCAGAATTAAATGTGCTAAACATGCTAAACTGGGATAATACTCCACAACTGATGGTATCGAGAGATTCCACTGTGACATGACAGTAAATGTGCACAGGAACGCTCCCCATATGTTTGTCTGTGTGTAATTCAGAGAATCTGTACAGCTGTGGGTTGTGACTGCATTATTGATGTGAACAAAAACAGTAAAGTTCTGTCACTATAGACCTAAAAAAACAGCTGTCTGATGTATTATGAAGATTGCCCTGAAGACAATATGAAGAGTGTGCTGTCCTGAACATACCAGAGGCGGACAGTAGTGAAGTACACTTTAACTTCGCTATATTTGAAACACAAATATAGTACTTTTCACTCCACTACATTTCTACCAAGGTCCCCAAAGTAGAAAGTCATTTCTACAGTATGTAGGTGATTTTTTTTCCCTCTCTAAATGTGGTAGACAGCCTATCAGTGACCTGTAAGAGACAGTATCATTGTTTTCAAAAGATTTTTTTTTGCCTACAAGTAAAGCAGTGTTGCTGGGCAGTTATATAGCGATACCTGTAGCTATGGTATAGGTGAGTTTACGGAAGCCCGTTTTTCTCCACTGAAAAAAATTGCGACCTTAAATTTCAGAATTCTGACATTTTTTTCTCAGAATTGTGATATAAACTTGCAACTGCGCGTTAAGTCCAATTTTGAGCGGGAAATAAAGACTGATATGTTCTCAGAATTGCGTGCTTATACCTCGCAATTGTGAGAAAAAAAAGATTGCAAGATAAAGTCACAATAACCTTTTTTTATTTTTTATTTAGTGGTGGAAATGGGCTTAATTACACAGGCATAAGTTATTGCAAGTATAACATACAACAATGCAACAATAACGTACAGTAACTATGCATTGGCCGCAAATTCACTCATCACACTTAAGTACTTTTAAAAGCAAGCACTTCTATACTTTCACCCAAGTACAAATGTGTGTTCACAGCTTTCCCTTGTAATGAAGTAATATTTGTAATCTATAGTTTCACTCAAGTACTGGACTTGTGTACGATGTCCACCTCTGTCAGAAACACAGTCTAAAGTAGATCTATAAAAACACAATCTCACCTGATCTCATTAGGCGTCTCCTCCTCCTCATATTTCTTCTTCTCCTTCTTGCGGAAGACCAGCCAGATGATGAGAATGAGGAGCAGAACGCCGAATGAAACACCAACCACGGCTCCAGCCACTACACCCATGCCTCGCACATCTGCACACAACAGCACATCTGTCAGGGCTCATTACACCACACCACATCCCCATATGACGACAAGTAAAACACTAAATGCAGTAATAATTACAGTATGGTGCAAAAGCCCAATAACACAAGTGAAAATGCAGTCCCTCTTTATGTTAGGTGGCCTTAACTATGTACATTAATTAAATTAATCATTTGGGTACAATACCCTTTTTGTGTACATACATGTTTTTACCCTTAATATTTTAAAAATATCATATGTAATTACATTTGTAATAAACCTTAACCCACTCTTAAACCTACCCATACCACCAAACCTGTCCCTAACCTTACCCATATCCTCCTCGATAGCAGCAGAAGTGTTTTTCAGAACGTTTCTACAGTTGAGTTCAGTCGCTGAGTGTCAGTATAAGTTTACTGTCATATCAGCCAGCACTACATAAATAAAATTTACCGAGTGCATCTTTAAAGGGCATTTATTTTTGTTTGACAAAGAGCTTTTGATTTGTTCAGTTTAACAATATTATTTATAACAGTTTATGTTTATATCAGCAGGGGAGCCCGTATGGTAGTTACACTTTATTAGCGTTCTCATGAGATATCTTGAGAGGGAAACTGAGTTAGGCAGACCCAAATTAAACTTTGCCAGCCACAACTGCTTTCACATAAATTCTTTTCATTTCCTGTGCTGAGAAAGACTAGCACGAGGCCTAAGTGCAGGACAGTTGTCAAGTGTTTATATAACTCGCTCAATCTTTTCCTCTGGTGAGCATTCAATTCTTCTGCCTCTTCCAAAACCATTACACACAAACACTGAAGGATGGCTGTTTGAGCAAGACTGATGACAAATAACCACACTCTGCTTTTCCCAGTGCTCAGTGAACGTGTGTGTGTGTTTGAAAGAGAGAGAAAGAAACGAAAGAGAGGCAAAGTTAACATGAAAAGAAAATACAAAAAAAAAAAAAAATAGAAATACGGAAGGTTGTTTCTGCCATGGAAAGAAAAAAAAGTAATTGCAATTTTTTAATCGTACAATTCTGACTTGCATTTCTGAGTTTATATCTCACAGACAAATTTTAAAATTTGAAAAAGATAAGATAAACAGCTCCAATTACCCGTTTTATTTCATGGCAGAAAAAAGAGCTGCTATATATAAATGAAATGAATATAAAAAAGAAAGTTAGTCCTTCGTTACTACTACAACCAAAAGAAACTTGAAATAAGTCATTTTTATTTAGTAGGTTGTGTAATGGTGCACTCACTAAAATGGGAATAAAGTTAAAAGTCGTGAGATATAAACTTGCAGTTACGAGGCAGAATTCTATTTATTTGCATTTTTTGGAATTTGTAAAATTCCAATTATCTTTCCTCTTGTTACAATAGAGCTAATATGAACAAACTATGAATCAATTTTTATGAATTAACGTTAACAAAGATGAAAACTGTAATATTGTTTGTTCACGTTAGTTAATCACGGGTTATTTCTGTAAACACAAAGTTGGGTTGAGCTGGGTCAAAGGAATTTTCACCACTGAACCACTGGGTTGGGATATTTTAACCCAACCGGTTCATTTAATTTTTCCTCTTCGTCAAACTGGATTCTTCACTGTTTAGAGTGTACAACAAGTTAACAAATGTCACCTTATTGTAAAGTGTCACCAAATATTTTCTAAAAATACAGTTTTGGAATAAATAAACACAAATGAAAAAAAAAATACCCAATGTGTGTGACGAAATACTGGTGTCATACCCATGATCCCCATAACAAAAGGCAGCTCTCTGCAGTGTGGAAACAGCCTCCATCCATCACACTGAGGCTGTAGCTCCAAGCTGAAAGCAGCACCACCGACTGATCTGAGATCAGAGTATCATAACATCCACACTAATTACAGCCGTCTGCGGCCTGGGGAACAGGCTGACCTCAGAGCAGAACTCACATTGCATTGTGACCTCGATGATACAGTTCTCCTCTCCTACATCATTGCTGGCGGTGCACTTGTAGACCCCCGAGCTGTCCTGCGTCAAGTTCCTCAAGGTCACGATCTCTGGGTTCTTCAGATCTGAAAATAGAAAGCAATTTATATAGCTGTACAGTTATGAGAGGAAACACAACTACAACCTATTAGGCAGCTGTCTATTATTTTTTACAGCCGAACAAAAGCCAGAGCAATTAGTTAACTACAGCTGAAACCATAGTAAACTTGGTACTTGAACTAAAATAAATGCAAAAATAGAGCTGTCAAATGATTAATTGCTGTTAATTGTAACCAAAATATTTTTTTAAATATACGTGCTAAATATATTTACATGTATTTACGTTATATTTATAAATATTTATATTGAAAAATATATTTAAACTAAGAAAGATAACCTTTTTTTTCTTAAATTAATATTTGTAATACATTTACACAGTACACACGCTGTAACATATGTTCCTGTCCTGTCTTGTGGTTCCCCTGTTATTTACGTAGTTTTGGTTCAGTCCTGTCATTTTGGTT
>JAUMHR010000075.1:1996199-2006929 GCA_032361145.1 Enteromius fasciolatus | reverse complement strand
GTTTTTAAGCGCTTTTTCAACTTCCTTTTACACAGGTTTGAACTGTTTTGTCGAACTCTAGTCACACAGGATTGAACCGGAGCTCCTCGCCTCTGAATTATATCTCTGTACTCCGTGAGCTACCGAACAATCCTACCTGTACTGTCTATGAAAACACATACATATGAAGCTGGATATGTGTGATGATAACATTCAAAAGCATCAGTTTTCAAATCTTAATATTGTTTTGAAGTCACATGATAATCTTCAAGCAATTGTGCAAAAATGATACTTTAATTGAAACTCTGTAAATTTGTGTGAAAAGGAATAAAAGGTGCCTGAGTGTTCATTTCTCACTGCAGTGATATGTACTTGGTACACTAAAAAGTGCACGCATGCATGTTTATACCATGAGATCAGGTAGAATAAATCTGAATTCAGAAATGTGTGATTAAATCTCTGCTATAACCACCGATCTTATCTTGCTTGCTTCAGACCTGGAGGTGAGATGTGTGTCTCTATGCTCAGACCTCTGACTGCATTTTTCCTTAGATACTTTCTAGCTCAGCTCGCTGAGTCATTCCTCGCCTGCTACCCGTTACGGATGGACATAATAATGTGTTGGAACAAGCTGGCAAGAAATCAAAGAACAGAATGAAAGCTGTTTTAATTTCATCCTCCTTCAAGGAAAGTAAAGCTCAGCAGCAAAAATATCCAGCATACTGGCAGCCAGGTGGTTTAATAGCACTGCTTTATACTTCAGTTGAGGATGAAAAGAAGAGTGATATGATGTTGAATTTAGAAACTGTGCTATCTGATGTGTGCTTTATTCTTTCCACAGTGCAACAAATAATCAAATTTCAAACAAGCCATCACATAAACCAACAAACGGACTGTCATCGAGAATTGTGATATTGGACAACATTTCTGTTAAAAGTCTTCAAACTTTGCAGGAACCTTCAAGACATGCTGATGACGGCATCTGCCAAATTTTGTTCCAAGATGTCAAAGCATTTAAAAAATATTACACTTTAAGACAAATTTCAAAATAGCAGAATCCAATTTTTTTCTGTTTTAGTTTCGAAATAGCATTACAGAGGTACCCTTTGTGACTTTTTTCTTTTATATGATACATTTACTTGCAATTGTGTTGCAAAGTCAGGATTCATTCAGTAGGGGAAATGGGTTTCTGTATTTTCACAATCCAATAATGGATGCAATTAAGCCCCACGCTACATTTGTTTTCCTTGTTAAATGTTCTATTTGACTCTGAGATACATCACAAAATGGGCTAAAAAACATGGTTTAAGCTTATCCCCACTGTATACATCATTTTTCTACCTAACAATTTCATGTGGAGGTCAAAAAACTTGCATTAAGTGGTTTGTTGAAGGCTGATGTGAGTGAAAGAGTCTTCAAGGCGAGTACAGTCAGTCAATTCCAGGTTACTTTGGCTTCTGTTTCCACTTCTGCTGCAGGTGTTTAAATTGTCAATTCAACTGCCCTTTAGGCTGAACTACCTCTTTAGAGGAAATGTAACAAAGGAAAATGGAAATGAAATGGATATATGAGAGAGAGAGAGTACTGTGACAGTACCCTAGGGGGAGTTGTGCTCCAGTAAATTCACACTCAATAGAAAGCATCTCCTGTGTTAGTCACAACACTGCAGCTAACCAATACCTCAAACCTCCCTTAAACATCCTTAAGGTCCTTAAGCCCTCAACCCTGCAAATCTAATGTACGACCATATCCAGCCCTGGATTACATTCAGAGCACAAAGGCAGCAAAGGAGATTCCCAACTAGCCAAAACAATGACTGCTAATAAGCAATAATCTCATAATTCAATCTGCAGCAAGCCAACACATCAGCTTCTAAACTCCATCCAGAACTACAAAACAATCCCTCTTTAACCTACATATGATAAGAAATGGACTGTCCTCGTAAACTGACACAAAAGCAGATCCAGCGTTAAATCTTTCTACATTAGCAATGGTCTAAACTCGAAACCTTTGACTTTTAAGAGTCTTACTTTAAGAACAAGATCAAGAAGAGCTAAGACGTCTTAATGCTGCTCGTCTTGTTATCCGTGATCTCGCGTGAGCTCTCTGTCTTTGGGGGACAATTGCTGGCATGTAAAGTAACATTGAACACTGAAACTGACTTCCTGATTCGTTTAACAGAATAATCAATAACTGCTGTTAACTAACAGGCTGTGTTTAAGCATGTTGTACCTTTACAGCATGTACTTAACATCTGTGATATATATATATATATATATGGTTGGAGATTCTATGTTATTTGCATCTGGGTACTTTTATACGATACTGTTCAAAAGTTTGGAATTTTTTCTAAAAATGTTTATATTTTTGAAAAAATATTTTTTTTAAATACCAAATTAAAACGGTAATATTGTCAAATATGAATTCAATTTAAAATAATAGTTTTTTATCTCAATATTTGTATTCCTTTTGATGCAAAGCTGTAATTTACGCAGCTTAAGAAAGTGTTCTAATATGAAAATAATCTTTTGTGTCATTTTGAATGTCTCTACACTCACATAGGATCAACTAAATGCGTCTGCTATGTTTCTCAACACTGAATAGGCAATGATATGTAAATATGAGCAGTCATCCAAAGTAATGTCAAAATCAAATTAATGAATAAAATGTGTTTTTTATTTATATTTTTTATGAATGATTTATATGGACTGGGGAAGGAGCTTTGCATTGTTATCAATGTAGGCTACATCTACATAACACATGAAGCTCTTTATTTCAAAAGAGCAAGGGCAGTCTTTTTGCTCATGGTCCATTTAAAAGCTACTGAAGTGTTTGCTTAAACAGTCTCAGACCCCTGGTGCTGCATTCGCCCTGTCTTACATCTCAACTGAACTCAATTCAATTCATTTATGAAAATAAATTCATGGGCGCTGCTGACATACAGCACACATCATCTGATTCTCTCTGACACATGATAATGTGCCGTCGCAGATGAGAAAACACAGAAATATTCAGGCCTCTGGGGCAGCTACAGTGCTTCCAGACAGGTGCCAGTATTAACAGACAAAACAGCATTTTTTTTCTTTGGAAGCTCGGCTGGATAAGTTGGAGAGTTTATGAGGTGAGAAAAAGAGCTCAGCAACAACAATACAACTAATATACGTGTGAGGACAAACCATCACAGTATTATGTAAGTCTGAATATAAACTATTTATAAATAATTCTGGAAAAAAAAAGTCAGAATTACGAGATAAAATAATGCAATTACCTTTATATGTATTTATTCATTATTAATTTTCATTAATATTCTGTAGAAGTTAGTATTTTGCAGAAATAGGCTTCCATATAAAATTGTTCTAATATAATGATAATAATTATAATAACTCTATTATAATAATTACGACTCAAATAAATGAACATGTTTGTGATTTATTATCTCTATAATAAAAAATAAAAATAAACCTGTAACCTTCAAATCAACCAAAATAACGAACGAACTAACTAAAACAAACAAACGGTCAGCTTTAGAGATTAAATTATTGAAAAAGATAAGAAAAATTCAAAAATGTCTCTTTTTATTCTGTGGCAGAAACCATACAATTATATTCCACATAAATAATAAAAAGTAAATAAATAATACGAAAAAGAATAAAATAGTAAAAATAAAACTGAACTAAATAAATAAGTAAATAGCTTTATTAGTTAGATCCTAAAAGGCTATAATTGTGTTTTAAAATTTTTTATCTTATCTTATTCTATACAATACACTCCAAAACAATGTATGCTTCAGATGATTCTGAATGGTGCATGGTAGTTTGGTCACACTTGAATGTGTTGGATGGACAGAAACGACGTGCAAAATGCATTAAAGTCACACAAACAGACTTTCCATCTGCTGTTTTGAAGACTCAGAACTTGTTCCTCAGTGAGTTTATCTGTAGCCTTCATCTGTTAAGAAGTTTATTAGCTTCCAACATCATTATTCCCAGTTTTTAAAATACACATTGCAAGTTGTCCACCAGCCCTACCAGCAGGCACACCCTTAATCAAAACCATTTCATCAGCCAAACGTCTGCTACGCTTTATACACACACACACGCACACAAATGCTACTGTACTTCTGACTGTACTTCTGGACTGCTGCTCCTTCAGACTAAAGACAGAGCTTTGATTGGATAATGTAGCGTAATCCTCTTCATGTCATGTGGTCACCGTAACCTCAGCGGAGTCGTCTCATTTACACTGCAGTTATACCAGCACAGCTCGTCCTTGACAAACGCCGCTGGGGGTCGTGATAGCTGTAATGCTAACAGTGAAGGATACGAATAATGGACTTCAGCAGGGTGACTGAACATTTAGCCTGGTGTCTAACAATTTACTAAAGTACGTTTTAGCTGTTTGGTCCAACATTTAAAATGAAATAAAGTCTCCTTAGTGCTATTCCTTTGCAACCCCTTGTAGAAAATAAGTGTGTGTACTTGTTTTGAAAGTACTTCATTTGAGTATACTTCAGATATACTCAAATGAATGCACTTCAAATCTTAAAAGCATGTAAAAAATAAATAATAATAATTGTGGATATTCTGAATAAAGTGAAAAACCATTTAAGTGTACTTAAAGAGAGACAATTTCAACAAACTTAAATCCATTTCTAAAAATGTGCACTTTTTTAATCATGTTAAATTAGAAGTTTTAAGTACATGTACAGTATCAAGTGTCATATTACATAATTTAATACAATATTTTATACTGAAAACAACTTCTAATCTCAACCAAACTTAAGTATTTGTTGTTATTTAATGATAGAAATAATGCCGGTGGTTATTTTTGGTATAGCACCTTATCAAAATCTCACTGAATCTTACATTTTTCAAATTTGGAACATAACTTAATCAGATATATGGTTTTGATTTTAAAGCAATTTACAGTAAGCTTAAACATACAGTAATTTAACATCGATCTTAAACTTAAACTTTAATCTCAACGGCACAAATCTGCAGATTTTCTTCTTTAAAAAGAAACCAAACTTATGTCTATATTTAAAAGCAGTCATGAATTATAACCACATCTATGTTCAAAAAAGAGGGCATTTATTTCTGGTATATATATTTATTTTAGAAGAACTTCTCGGTCAGGAAATCAGTGCTCGTTAATGGACTTACAAAATATCTAAATCATATCAGTTATACATGAATTATGTAACAATTCTAAGAAGTCTGATCTAGATCAGATTGATGCCATAACAATGACTTCACATGCTTGCTGTTGCTCCCATAGTCTCAGAGCAAGAAGCTCAAGATATATCAAGTTAGTTAGACATGGCATCAACCCTGACTGATGTCACTTGCTTTTATAAGCCTTCATGACAAACACACTCGAAACCGCTAATAGTGGCTTTCTTCGCTGGAACTTTCTGTAGACCTCATCTGCTTCCCATTAAAACACGAAAAAACAACATCATAATTTTGCCTAAACGCATTAAACTCACATTCAATCACTCTTATTTATTAAATACAGGAAATACCCAAATATTCCAACACCTAGTCTGGATTGAATCAGTTTCTAGGAAACCGTGTTTTTACTGCAACGAGTCCAGTAGAGTCTGTCCCCTCTGGAATGCTGCTGGATCATGGAAAACCTGGCCACGTGCTCTAAACTCACGTCACACGGGACGCTTTGTGCACTAGAACGAGAGAACGAGCGTTACTCATACACAACGCTCCCAGAAACACCGTCCGATTTCCCATCATGCTTTGGCACACACTGCGTTTGTAAACATGACAAAATGGAAAAGGGTAAAGGACATTTAAAGCTGGATGCTCACACCCACGTCCCAGGCGCCGAACACCCTGCCCACGGTCTGACGCTTCACTCAAAGCCGGTTAGACGCTTCTGGAATAGATGTTCGGCATTTACATTTTAATTACGCCTATGAATCTTTGAGTGTTCTGTCACACTCTGAGACTAATCGCTGGATGCCTTTAGGCCAGGAAAGCACTGAGACAAATGGCTGCCAAATAATGGCTGGTCAACACAGAGTTGTTTAACAGAACTTAAAGCTGCAGTGTGTCATTTCTGCAGCGCCAGTGCAAGGATGATGACTAAACAAGAAGACTTCTATCCACCCCACCTTTCACTGTCCGAAAATACAACAGTATTTCCAAAACTCTGCTTCCACTCCACACTGCTTAACCCAGTCCGAAACCAGCTGTCATATCCCTTCAGAAAGACAAGCACAGTTAACTGAGCTGAATGTGTTTGTTCGTTTTTCTTCATTCTAAAACCTGGAAGTGTAATATTAATGAAATAAAAAGCTACTTATTTGCATACTTTCATGACCAAAGCCTTGTTTCCACTGCAGGAAACTTTGGGCCGGTAGTCTGTGTGTTTCTAGTCTCAGCCTCAGACGTCACGCCTACGGAGCATTGGCTAAACGTCTGATGCATATGGTACTCTTAACTGGAAACCCTTCAGGAATGTCGAAGTCATCAAATGATTGGTTGGATTTTCTATGCTGATTGACATGTTGCACGCCGTTCTGTTGTTGTGGGGACATTTCCACGCCCCAAAACGTGACGCTGAATGAAACGAACTGTGATTGGTTGTTTATGGGCGGGCCTTGACCAAAAGTAAGCGGCTGTGAATTCCAGAACTTCAGCCGTCAGTCTGAAGGTCTGGCTACGCGAGAGTAGTGTGTTTCCACCGCAGTAATCAAGATCTAAATACTGTAAAGGCCTCTCAGTTAGTCTCTGCTCTTGAGACAGTACTTTTTCAAAGGTCTGGAGTATTCTGGGTCGGGACTTGGGAGCTGAACATTCTGATTGGTTGAGGTCACACAGAATTGTATTTTAACCAACATTTATTTGCTCAGTTTGGTAAATAATACTGTTATTGTGTCATGAAATGTAGTTTTAAAAGTTTGTTTTCTTGTAATGTATTTAAGTTCTCTGAACTACATATCTGCGCTATTAATATATTTAATGAAAATAGTCAGTGGTGTTTAATATCATGTTTCATCTCATTGTAAAAACTGCAGAATAGTCGTGAGCTTACTGACGTTATGAAGTATGAAATTTGTGTACTTGGTATTGAGAATGTGCGCAGACTTACATCATGTGCACTTTGCAGTGATGTCAAATTAAAGGTTTAAAGTACATTTATATCATGCTTTAATGATCTTTTGCCTTTAATTGATCTTCATCACCATATTTATATATGATTATATATAATATATATATATGATTATATAATTTACATATTTACCACATTATATTTGTATGCGCATTCTGAAGTATTGTATCAGAACGAGTGAAAATTTTGAAAAGAAGAAAAAAAAAAATCTTTATTAGCAAAAAAGTTTTTAGGCTGGCTTGAGGTAGTTTTTGATTGTTGTTTGAATAATGGGAGATAGAAACACATTTGCCAAATAAACTTTTATCAAACATTCTTTCGACTTTGCACTAAGGGCCGGCATAACCCGACTAACCAGAGGACCAATATTGTTGTACAGAATCTTTAATGTCTTTCTGCCGTCAAATTATTTCTGTATAACTGTCTCAAACCACTGCGTTCCCAACCAGCAGACATCCACCTCCAAACGTAATGACCACATTTACTGGTTTCATATGTTCATTCTGAGGCGCAGGTCATTTATCATATGTAAAAATCATTATATTCAGTATAGTTTTCTTTGTGATGTTTAATGCTAGTTTATCAGGAAGTGACAGTTTTTCCCCTTTGACATGTTAGATGGAAACAGTGCTTATTCGCAAATGTTTTATGCAATCTTCCAATTTAATTTGCAGCTTTGGAAACGCAACTATTGATGTGTTGAATAAAATACTAAAGTTGATGTAAAATCAATGTACTTAAAGTTAATATACTTCAAACATTAAATACTAAAACTATATTTAAATACATGACATATTTTTTCAATAATAATTATATTATTACAAAAATATATTATTATTCACAAGGGATAATTAGCTTAATTCCAAACTATCAGAGGAAGCATATGTTTGCTTAGCTATCATTTAGATATCTATATAAACGTGTGTGCGGGTCAGAATAAACACAGCTTTGTGTAAACTTGCGTCTGTCTAAATGGAAAGCTTATTTTCAGTAAGCGCCGCATTGCTTTCATCTCCTGCCTGTGACAAAACAAGCCCATTTCTCCAGGATATCTAGACACTTTTGTTTCCAGTGAAGCTTTCACCTAAGGATGACAGTCTGTTATTTTTCCTGGCAGACGTTTCATTTTGTGAAAATCAAAGTAAATATCCATTACTGGAAGCTTACTTGATGAAGCTTACTTGACTTCTCACTCCTGGTGTGTGTTTCTCTCTCACACACTCAGACATGTCTGCAAAGTTCAGCTTTATTTCTGACCTTGACATCCAAACAGATGGTCTGGCCTCGGAGGAGGACAATGACTGAGGGTAAGAGAGAGAAGCTCACCTGGACTTTACTTGTCAGCCAAAATCCGGTTTGGGAGGGGTGGAAAACTGCTCACAGGTAAAAGACAAAAGGAATCTGCGCATACGGACACCGGCATGAGAACTGATTTTGTAAGAAAGAAGACATTTTTAAATATACTTAATATCTCAGTTGTCTCATATACTGCAAACTAGTATTTTGTTATTGTGATATTTTAATTTATTATAATAATCATAAGCTCAGTGATAGTTCTACCACTTACTTTTTGTAATTCTTCTATTTAATTACATCAGTTAATGGATTGTAAGTCCCACACATTTACACAAAAAATAGCTTACTTCCACTTTCACCAGTTCACGCTTACTCATTAGTAAATAAAGCAAATTTGGCGTGCTGTCCAGGGAGCGAGCCGGGAGAATCGGCAGACTCCGAACCCTAGCGGCCTGAACCCTAAGCGGGGTTTAGTGGTTCGAGTCCGGCTCGATCTCCGCATGCCCCCCCGGTGGAGGACGTGGAGTTAGGAGGAGAAGGGGTGGAGAGGTGGAGGGTGCATGAAAGCGAGACGCGAATGAAGGGGAAACTGGTTTATTTATAGTAGGAAGGAAGATAGTGATTGGCGGTTGCTAACGAGGTGATTGATCAGGTAATGCAAGCCAGCCGTGATTAATTCGTGCCGCGCTTCTCCTGAAACTATTATCAAAACAAGGAAAGCTAGGTTTTTCATTAATATTTTGAATTTGTTTTCATTTTAATTATAGCCTTTTTATAATGCGCTTTTGAATTTTTTATTCATATTTTATATCACTATTTAGACAAATTTTTATTTCAGTTAAATTTTTAAGTTAATATTTTTTCAGTTACTTGTCAAAATTTCATCAAGGTTTTCATCTAATATTAAAAGTAATAAAAATAAAATTAAGTTAAGCCTACGTTTATAATCTTTGTAGTGAATTTTGGTCATTTTGGGATTTTTACTTCAATTATGTTGAAAAATGTGTCAATTTCAAGTATATGTTTTAAGATTGATAGACATTATAAACACGAGACTATATTAGTGCCACAAGTGGTACAAAAATATGAGGCGATTCTGTCCTTTTTTAACCCCTCAGATTATTCTGACAAATGTTTCCTCGAGAACTCGCAATGACCTCGAAGATTTCTCATAAAATTCTTCTAAAGCCAAACGATCTGAGCCCTGCTATCCTCATTCATATTACTCCACGTCAACACTTGCCTTTTTGTGTCTATTTTTATTTCTCCTAAGGATTTTTTACAATCTCTGAGCCATAAAAATCTCCTCAGGGTAAGCTGCAATATCATAATAAAGTTTTGCTGTCAAGAAAGATGGAAGGTGGCCTCTCGGTTCCCTGACTAAAAAGTGCAAGCACTGTATGTGGCCCAAAAAAATATTACTACTGAACACCTCTGAACTTTTTTCATGACTTCAGCAGAATCCCTCACAAAACGGATTCATTACCCGGCACAGAAAACACTCAAAGCACTGACACAGGCCGTTCTGTTTCCATCTTCGTTTAAACGTTCCACCTGATCTGAGACACCAGAATGAAGGACAACTCCCATTTTTTATTGATAGCATCTAATCTCCATTTCTGGCTGCCGGCGTCTGATCCTGACGCACATTGTAGGAGCTGAATCTCATCAGTGACCTCCCCGGATCGATACTTAATAAGCTTTTGTGCACTAGGCCCATTTTGCTGCAATCTGCAATTTTTTTTATGTCCATTATGGGAAATCCAGCTGACTATAGGTGAATGAAGTGGAGTTGCAGAATGTATCTGCATCTCACGGCAATTGTTTGATGGACGGCCATAACTGCAGCAGGCCGATGTGAATGTGAAATACTATCATCCTCGACACTCTCTCACCCCGGTGTTATGAGCAATTCAATACTCTGGAGGATTTAAAAATGAGCCTCTGGAACTCTGTTCACGGCTCATAAACAACTAAATAATAAAATAAATAAAACAGGGAAAATACGAAAAGTGTTGGAACATAAAAGCTAATTGATGGTATGAGTCCCATTATTCTTATCTGATTGAGTCTGGGGCTGGGAAATACATATCTTGAATATTTGCATTAAATTAAGAATTGCTTTGATTTGTATGCAATTTTATTTGCCTATTATTTTTCCAAAAAAACAAACAAACTGCCCTTGTGAGCATTTGCATTTAAAGTGACATGAAATAAAATGGCTTGCTGTACATGTGGCTGTTTTTGCAACACAGTCTCACTCCAACTCGTCACATTTTGACGCTTGGTCAAGACCCCTTTGCGTCGCTTTCTGAAGCTCAAGG
>JAUMHR010000075.1:1963178-1984590 GCA_032361145.1 Enteromius fasciolatus | reverse complement strand
ATATATATATATATACATTAATAAACCACATCAAAAAACATATGCAAATTCCCCAAGTTTGCCAAATATGTATGTTGTCTGAACGGTTCTATTTTAAAAAACGATAGATATTATTTAACATATTATGTTTTGCAGGGTTAAGGAGACCTAACTTGTGTGTGCTTCTCTATTGAAATTATTAAACCCTAATGCATGACAAAGGAAGGAAAAGAAAAATGCATTGCTTGATTATCTAATTTTTTACACATGCACACTTGAACGAAACAGACTTGAGTGACATTTACAATAACGTCAAGCTCCAGATAAACTCCAGAGCGGGCCTGTGCTATACTGGCCTGGAGAGGGACGGCGGTAAAGGTGTGCGTGTGCTCTCAGCGAGTGATCAGAGATGTAATGTCACTGGCTTTTATAAGAAATTAATCTTAATGTCACTCTTCCTGCATACTCTGAATGTCAGTGCTGTTTAATTGGCTGCTCAAATGGCACTGTTGTTTGTGTCCAAAGGCAACAGATGAGATGCGGGCAAATAAGGAAACTCGAAAAAATGAACCTCTATATTGGTCTTTCTGGTGTAGCGTCACACTCTGCTGGCTCACTACTGCTGAGGTGAATGTTTCAGCGACAAAAAGGAAAATGTCATAGGTGCTATGATTAAAACAGAGGTCGCATGCCGTTTATAAGAGTCTGCCTTACAAGCCCTGACAACTAGCAATCGGTTTGAGGTCTATTTTCTTAATACAAAATAGTAAAACAATAGAAAAATATATTAATATGAATATTATCATTATTGTTATTATTATTATTAGCAGTTTGCAACTGCCAAGCTGTGCAGAATATTTAATTAACTGAAATTTGATTTATGATGTATGACTACGGCTCATCAATCAAAGTTAGCAAAGAAGCATGTAAAATATAATCATATGCATAAAAGTTTAGCATTAAAACCTGAAAGACATAGCAGCAGTTGCATTGGCATTAGCAATCAGGTGAAACAAATACTGTAGCTTTGCCACACTGTAAGGTATAAAACAGTAATCTTCTATTGACAGGATCTTAGAAACATGTGCCTTCTTTAAAACATGAGGTTGTGACAGTGCCTTTTAAACTAGCAAGAGCATCAGACCAAAAAACGGCTTGATCAATTTGCAATGTCTCCATGGGACATGCACCTTTGCAAAACAATTTGAAGTCCCCAAGGTTAATTGCACCCAAAGAGTCACTTGGCCGTGACAGCTACCTGTCCTTTCCATCCAGTACCCATAAAAGGTGTAATAAACACAGCAGGCCTTTAAGGAAACCTGGAACAAATATTGTTTATATAATAAAATGTCCTGGACTGTATCATCAACTTTAAAGAGACGTGAAAATGAGGTGAGAGTCTCTACATCTCCAGTAGTACTCCCAATACTGAAGCCAAACGCACAATGCCTAGCGAGTCACCTGAACAGAAACACATTCAACATCTACATGTGAAAACACATCCTTTAACAGCAGAAAAGTTTAAAAGCCTCACAGAGCATGACATAAATGCACTGAAAATACGCTCATGTGCGCTAACACAAACATTCCCGTTTCCAGTGAGAGCTGTTGGATTAAACAAAGCAGACCTGAACCTGTCAAGAGACACGGTGTGGTGGCTGTGAGAGACGCACATTTCCTGATAAGTCTCACAGACACACACACTCCTGTCACACAGCCGAACAGCTCCTCTCTACTCCAACCATATACAGGCATGATGGGAAGCTTTTGCCTTTCATGGGAGAGAAAATGCTGGAGGGAAGAGAGAGAACGAAAGAGAGAGACAGCGAGAGATAGGCTTAATCGGCCAGGACTTTTGTCATGTGTTATTTTCCATGCTCATATCAATCACGTCATGACCTGAGTTAATAGGTAAGTGAAAGGAGAGAGCAACAGAGGAGTAAAGAAAAAGCCTTTTTTCCATAACGTCTTCTGAATAACACAACTACCAAACCATCCAAGTCTGTTTAACCTTGAAATTCAACCCATGCATCATGTGTAACAGCTTTTTTAGATTTTGCATTTTCTCTGCAGTATTTTTGCACTGAAAACCTGATAAGGATTGCAATTTTTATTTGAGAAGTCCTGGACAGGACCAATATGAAAACAACACTATGCTAATCCACCAGTGAGCAGCTATTTTTTCCCATGCCGTTTCACCAGATAAACCTTCTGGAGACTTGAGAAAAAGTCTGTCCTTAATAGACGTCTTAACTAGCATAACCGGAAACAATACCTGGGTAAATCAGGTTCACCGGGTAAACCATGCCATTCCGTCAGCTTCACCATCTCAGTTTTTCAATGATTACCTACTGTATGTTTTCAACGGCGCTCCACAAGATAAACCTTCTGGAGACTGGAGAACAGGTATCCACTACATTTCTTAACTGCCAGTCAACCAGGTTCACCAGAAACCCCATGCTGATCCACCAGCAGGTTTTGTTAGCAAAACAGCTGTTTTCCAAGCCATTCATCACATCAGAGGTCAGCAAGTTTGGTCCTGGAGGACCGGTGTCCTGTAGAGTTTAGCTCCAACCTTAATCACACCTGAAGCAGCCAATCAAGGTCTTATTAGGTAGACTTGAAACTTCCAGGCAGGTGTGTTGAGGCAAGTTGGAGCTAAACTCTGCAGGACACCGGCCCTCCGTGATCAAGTTTGACCCATGATTTGAGAACATGCATGCCTTGAGTCCTCCCTGGGCTTAATTTAATCATCAAGATTACACAGGTTAACTGGCTTCACCAGAAATACCACACAGATCCACCGGCTTCACCACCTAAGTGTCATTAACGAGCATCCAGACTTGAGAACAGGGTTTCCTAGAGTCCCCAGTAGATGTCTTAACTAGCTTAAACAGCAAGAGTACCCATTCTACCAAGGTTTTCTACTAACCAGACTCCCTTTTTCTGGTCCAGAAGACAGGCCAGCACTAAAACCAGCAGACCGAATTCCTTATTCATGAACAGCAGCTGCTCCATCTCAGCAAGAAATGTGACTTAACCGTGACACAGAGCAGAGTCCTGTGTCCTATAGGACGATTTGCCTGACTGCACTTTAGGAGTTTGCACTATTTGCTGCAACTCTGGGGAACAGCGGCGGGCTCATTATAAATGGATGACAATAACTGCTGCCTCGCATGCACATTAGAACTGACATACCTTAATGGAGGCAGTTAAAAAGCCACAACATTTTAAACAAGTTATGGGAATTACAACTGGCTTATTGATTTGCGTTCACAGTAAAACGAGTGGCTTCACTTGTTACAGGAACGATAGGACATGATTGCACAGACATGGATAAGCGGTGCAACGGCGGACATCAACACAAACGAAAACATTTAATTGTTTATTTTATAAATAATGCACAGTATGTGCATGTCAGTGATGCAAAAGTGAACCAAAACGACTGCTGCTCTGTGATGGATGACTTAAGGATGGTCTGTTGCATATATGTTAAGTTGTACAGGTCAAAAGGGCCCAGAAATGGGCGGCTAACACAAGCTAACACAATACTGCCTAATACCTAATTCTCATTTTCAAAGAAGGAAGAAATCTTACATATCTGATGTATTCTGACAATATATCTGAAAAAATGTTCCACAATCCTGCAATCACAAGTCAAGCTCACAGTGTCCAACAAACACTGAACTTTGTTGGATCAGTGTGTTGAATCTATTGGAGTATGTTGAGCAAGGGACCATACAGAAAATTCACTTTTTGTACCTTTTCTAGGTGTACCTTTAACTGTACTGCCCTTGTACCATGCTTTTGCACCAACAGTGTAAAATGTATAAGGTACTGGAATGTATCAAAATATGAAATACATCAAAGTGTCATGGATGTAGTAGGATTTTTTTGGTAGCTGCATGGGTTGTTTCACCTACCATAGTCTACATTTCCCCCAACAGTCCTGTTGAGAAAATAATGTACCTTCCCATCAGTCATCTGAGGCTGAGTTTCCCAGCTGCCCTTCCTTGGATTCACAACCATCCATCTCTTTAGCTGCTGCCTGGTGAGCCACAGCAAGAGGCAGGTTTCTATCTTACTCTCTCACTCTTCAATCTCTCGCTGCTCTCTTTCTCTCAGTGAACAGATGGACCACTGGCATCAGCAGTAAGTCAAGAGCCCACAAACAGGTAAATGGCACAAGAAGCCTGACTTTACATAGCAAAAAACCATCTAGCTCTGATGTAAGGGTTATTTGTGCTGGGGCCCATATGGTTTTGGCATGTCTGTCTGTGATATAGTTTGAAGCCTTGGCCATTAGATGAATCTATAGTTTTCCTCTTCACCCGGCTTGGATCTTGTAGAGATAATGGTAAAATCAATTTGTAAAAAAAATTACTATTTACATACATTTACAAGCAGAGGGAAAGAAGTGTAAAAACCTTGAACTACTTTGATCTCTTCTGGAAAATCCAACTTAAGACTGTAGTTGTGTTTTAAAATATGCAAGCTGGTTTCTATATGGTCCAAGCTGTGCATCTGTAATAAAACATTAGATATTCACAATGTATAATTAAAATATGGTCAAACTATTTTAAACTGCATTTTACATTGGTCAGAAAGGTATAAAACTACAGTAGATGCATTCTTAATAATGTCCTCTTTGATTTATGTCTTCGCTCTTCATTTTTTTCGTTATCTGTCTTTCCCCAACATTCCTCCTCCCTCGTTCTCTCACTCTTTCATTAGCTGTCACACAGAGGTGTTCCCCTGAGAGCTGCAGATAAAAGCTAGTGAGCGTAGCATGTTGCAGTGACCCTCCCTTAACCATTTGGACCATTATCAGTGACAAGCTTTCATCCTCAGAGCTGCTCTCACCTCGCCCGAGGCCCAAAGGTCTCATTCTCATCGTAAATACTGCACTGCTTAACCCTGCCAGAATCAGTGAGGCCACAAGGTTAACAGAGCAATGGATGGCCATCTTTTTTCCCTCTGCTCCAACCACTTTGAGTCTTACGCTGGAAGTCAAATGGGGTCTGGAAGCATCGTGATGTAAGTCTTTGAGATTTAACAATAAATACAAGGCTTGCCTTCTCTTCAAATCAGATGTTGTGACGTAAACAGCATCCATGGGGTTCAATAACCAGATGACAAAGATCCGATTTTGGGTTATCTTAGGTGTCCAATCATTTTTTCAGCTCCTACATCACAACCAGGCAGTCTGACGTGCTTTATTAGAGCAGAGAGGTCTGTGACTGAATCTTCATTTCTGATTAATTCAGCTGCCGCACCGGGACTTGATGGGACTTGAACCAATTTAATCACACAGATGAGAAAGCCAGCCATGCCATTACTGCGTTTAAACTAAAAAAAAGTGGATACACAATTTGGCAATTAAGAGTCGCCTTTCAGTGTGTGCGCCTGTCTTAAAAGGGGAAGGGAACACGCATCTGAATAGGAGGGGGGTTTAATTGCTTCTGCTTTTAAGTCCAGATTTGTTAAAGGAGAAACCCTGATTTGGAAGATGGGAGGATGAAAACAGAGGGACTAGGAGAGAGAGATGGCATCTCCTAGATTGCACCGCTTCGGCAGAGAGAAGGCCTTGCTGTGCCAAGGAGAAAACACAGCGAGCCGTGCCAAAACTTCTCGCATCTGGGACTGAGAGTGAGTGGGCCGCGCACACTCGTCCCCTCCCGTCAGCCATTCCTCCTCACACTATAAACATCTGGTGTCCAAACCACACACTGAAACCTGATCCCAAGACTAGGACTCCAAGCCAACACAGGGTCATTTGATTGGTTGAAAGCGGGCCAGGGCATTCCGATGATTCACTCCCACCAATAAGACATGATGTTTCTTAAGGGCCTCATTTGAAGGCTTGTTGTTATTCTAAATGGTCCAGGCATAAAAAAAAACTAATTCAGAGAAGCAATGAAGCAGAAAAACGTGCTCTCTCTGAGGACAAACGCCATAAAAGACGACAGAGTAGTCCAAGCACACCTCATTTTACTCACACACAAATGACTTTCAATTTACACATTTAGCATTTTTTGAACTTTGAATCATTCTCCACTGACAGTGATGGGCTTCAGAAATTCCTTGTGGGGTATATAGCTTCAGCAGATATTACCATGTAATTTCTGTCCATTACTCTTTCCTTCTACATAAAGGGCAATCGCTCAAACAGTTGATTCGCTGGAAGTGGAATTCCTAGAAAAAGCATCCTGAGACATAAGTTTTCATCATTCCTTAACAATCACTCCCATTTTTCCATGATTAGCGCATTAGTCGTGATGATGATTATAATAAGGGATGGCATCTGCGTCGTGATTATTTGCCTAAAGTCTGCACACGGATTGTCCTTGCAAGAGAGCAGATCATTCTGCTTTCTTCTGATGACATTAAAGAGGGAATATTTACTGAAGATGATTCGTTTTATCTATTTATATCTCAGTTCAGCCTAAACTCAGTTTTGTCAAGGTCTCCGAGACCCTACTCTATCACATTAGTTCATTGCTAAACTAAATACTTACATACGAAAGAATTCTATACCTGGTCTAAATTGGCAAAATAGTACCTCTGGGGAACATTTTCACAAAATACCAATATTGGACTTAGGAAACGAACTTAGAAAGCAGAATCCTTAGGAAAAAATCCCATCAAAAACATGACTAAGAATGAAAGATGAGAGCTTCAAAAGCAGCATGCTAAAACAGCATTCTAACTCTCAGTGGAGATTTCAAGTTAGAACACGTCATTCTAAACGTACCATATGTAAGTTCATCCCTTCTGGCAAAGAAAAAAAACACTCTTTAATCCAACGTGTCCTCCAACTAATACCTAGTAAAATATGTTTTAATCACTGTGAGATCAGTGTAAAGACAGACGCAATATGACACTGTCGTTATTTTTACGCCCACTAGAGGGCGCTTACCTTTAAAACATAAATATAGGTCGTAATAAGGTACTTGCAGAAACTACTTATAGAGTCGTTTTTGTTGGAGGACAGGCTGCTTTAAGCACAACCCAGTAGACATTTCAGGTTGAATATGTCACGAAACACACATGGCGGTATATATTTTGCGTCTTGCGAAAGAGGTACGTCTTCATCATGAGACCAGGTTGAAATTCCATTTATGCCAATGCACATCAAGCTGAGTTTTGTATTTTTTAATCACAAATAATAAATAAATAACTTAAGCTTATTTAGCTTATGTTATATTCATAACTGTAAACCAGTTGAAATTACAGCAATACAGTATGACTACCGCAAAAAAAACCCTCGACTTTGCTTACCACATTTGCAAATTGAATCACTCTCAGGCAATGCAATTTTTCCCATCTGCCCACAAATATATCTACCACTGCATAAGCAGTGATCTCTTGACGTGCAATTTTACATACCACTAAACGTATGTGGATTCACCAACCTGAAAACTAATTCTGCACACGTTTGAACAAATCTCTTTCAGCTCTCCCTGTCTGAATGAAGAGACATGTCATTAATTAGTTCTTTCGTGTTGTCTTATGCTAATCTTATGCTCACTGTATCATTTCGTTATCATTGATTTCAGTAATAATCCTCCGCTGAAACAGCAACTGATGTGTGCTCTGCTGAACCCCCTGACTCTCACACTCCTGTAGACTGGTCCAAGGCAAATACAATCAGGTTGATTGGGAAGTCGCTGAAGTAGAGGTGTACAGATGTACTTGTTTAGGCTGGATTACACTCCATTAAGTGAGTGTGAGGAGAGAGGTGACCTACCACACTGCTCAAGGACATTCTGTGTGATGGAACATAATGGGCTGTTTACTTTGTGTTAGACAGGGTTCTGCTGCACAAACAATTGGGTTTTGTTTGGGTTTTTTTTACAGATGTTCTGATATTTTTCGACAAAACACTGATCCATGAAATCATATTGTGGTATATAGGTAAGTGAAAACATAAATAAAAATGAGGCATTTATTTACAGATCAAGCCAATTCAGTTCTGTCAATGATGTGTGAACATTTTTATACGATTAGAAAATTCAATTAGAAGCCAATACAAACTTTCATTTAAGTTCTAGCCTACTGTCAAGATATGCATGTTTGAAAACCCAGCAAATAGAGTTTATTTTCAAATGTACTGCATTTCGCTGCTGGTTCAATAAATACAAATTTTAAAGCTGTTAAAATGACTACAGGGATTTCTCCTGCGCCTTGCTGTTTTAACTCGTGTGGTGATTTTTAAGAATTATGAAATGTGTGAACAAACAATGCTAAACAAAATGTTCCAGCGTTTTGCACTAATTCATTTAGAGCTAAATTGCACCGCTGTGAATGAATCCCCCGGGGCATCTCTCCATGAAGCTAATTGAGCACTTGAGGAGCTCAAACTTGCCGCTACTCCTGATTAATGTACCTGTGACCATTTGTGAGACGGAGAGATCTGAGAGAATATGAATGAGTCGGAGTGCGCTAGTAAAAGGGGGTCATTCAGACTGTTAAGAGACAAATTAGCATTCCTGCTAATCGCACAAAGAGGCAGACAGGGAGACGGAGGGCTCTCGGAGGCGCTATCATTAAGAACTGCTAAATAGCATTTCATTAGCGCGTGAAGCGCCGAGGTCCGTGCATCTGCATGGGCGGCCAACTGCAAAGACTGAACTGTGTGACCGAAGAAATGCTCTGGACTGGCAACTGCCCTGAGAAACGAGCGATACCATCGCTTTCCCACCGAGGGACATTTCGTTATCACACCATAATTACAAACGGCTCGCTGCAACACAAAAAGCCAGGAACCAAAGCGCAATGAAATCTTTACTCACGTCTCCACCCGGCCTCTGTAATTTATTTAACTATTTGCTTTGGTTAATGATGTTACTTTTAAAGATGTAATTACACAGTTCTCTCTCACACTATATTTTCCTGCAAATAAGGAAGTGGCTTAATCGAAGAGTCAAATTAAGCAGCCAGTGCTTGATATATTTTATTGCTCAGACGTTGCTCTTTTATAGCTCAAGATAATTAATCCAAGATCTCTGGTACGCTTCAGGTGTGTGCACTGGAAAAGCGCATCTGGACAGCAAACAAATAAAATGTACTTTTGTGACTGGGAATAAGTGCAGTGTCCGGTGAGTGTAATTCTACCACTGAGTTAACGCTGATGTGAATGTATGTAAAATAGCACAATACTACGATATTCCTTATAAAGCAGATCGTGGAGAAATATTTATCGTCCACCATCAAAAATCGTCATATCGCACACCCCCGCTTGCATGCTAGCATTTCATAAAATTAAAGTTAGGTCTGATTTAACCTATGCCAGAATTAGGTCATTTTTATAAGCATGCCTTACAAAAATAGAATTACTGCTGTGCATCTTAAGACACAACAAAGGCACTGACATGTTTTAAGATCAATCAGTGTAAGTTTCTTTCAGTTGAAAGAGCTCAGGTTTACATTTTAGTCTAGGATTAGGCTTAAGCCTTGTCTGTTAAATCAGGGGTTAGACATTTTTATTTCATTATTGTATTTATATTTCATGAGGAGACAAAAAATAAAAGTCTCCATCAGCTCGCACTGATATATGAAACGGAGTAAATATAGCACCATTTAGATTTTTTTGTCTTTCTTGCATTTCATTCTGACTGTAGATAAATGTCAGCAAGAGTTCAGCATCTTAAGTTTGTTTTGTTAGTACCACAGCTGCGACTGAGGAAAAAAAAGAAAGGGAAAAAAACAGAAGAACATCAAAGGTCTGCTCCAACCCCAAGAAAAACCCATGTTCTCCGAAGAACCCCCAGAGACTGACAAGAACAGATCGCTGTTACTGTAATATGTGATATTTACTGTAGGTGAACGGAGGGGGAATAAGGCACATACACACACAAACAGCAAGGAACAAAGGGCTTACCCCCCCCCCCCCCCCTTTTTTTTTGTTGAAGCACTCAGCTTTTGTCCTTTAATGAAACAGCTCCAGCACACAAACCATAGCCAACCACAAATAGGCTCGCCGTTTATGAGAGAATGCCACGTAATTCCTTTACTTGTGTGTTGTGAATGGCTCAGCATGAGGCAGCAGGTGCGCTAGCACCGTTCATTACGACTGACTTACTGAACTGACATCTCCCACTTAACTGATCACACACACACACACACACTACTAGTACACACTCTTTGTTCTCACTGTTTCACCCCCCACACAAAGAAACACACACACTTAATACATCTTTCAACTGGACTCCACAGTATCTAGGTGGGCAGCTTTCCCATGCAATGTAATTGCAGTATGCAAATCCCTACCTAGGCTCACAAAATTACCTTATTAGACCTCATAACACTGCAAAGATGTGTATACACCATGTATATACACATCTATGTACAGTATAATGCATGTATATACTGTACCTACCTGGTCTCATGGCATAAATGTACCTTGGTGCACTTTTTAGCGAGACACAAAATACGTACCAATAAGTACATATCACTGCATTTCCGAAATGAAATGAACCCTAGAGGCAGTAAACTCTGACACCTTTTATCTCTTTTCACACAAATTTACAGAGTTTTATTAATAATTTCATGAATAACTATTTGAAGAATATCATGACTTCAAAACAATATTATTATGCTGGGATATTTGAAAAATGATGCTTTTGAACGTTACCATCACACATATCCAGCTCTTTGAAACTGTGGTGAAACATGCAGTAAGGTATGTTAAAAAAAAAGTATTGCACAAAAATTGCACACAGGTACTTATTTTTGTGACACCAGGTATGTAGGATAAGGTCCGAATATCATATTAATAACCTTGTACTAATGTGTGTGGTGTTACAAATGATCTAGTGTCATCAGCCACCGTTTTAAACATCTTTGTCTTTATTCATTTCATTGGGCTGCCAAAAGTTAACACATTTAACACAAAAATGCCATAAAATGCCAAATAACCATATTTGTGTCCAGCATGGTAACTAGAGGCCATTTGAATAATTAAATATGCATTGTGATGAGGTCATATGACAGTTTTGCATACAGTTTAAAAGCTTTTTGTTTGAATAATGCATGTTGTTTTACATGGTAATCAGCAGGCTAACTAGACTTGCAGTAGTGGTATTTAAACAAAGCCACAATGTCACAGCACAGTCAGTATGTATAGAACATACTATGGCAATTTTTGGCCTTACATTTTTATATCAGTGAAGTTTTTTATGGTAGAAGATGAGTGACAGAAGGTGGATTAAAGCAGTGATCCTCCTGTTCATATCATGACCTTCATCCTGTAAGTGCATTGTGGATTATTGAATGAAGTGACATATGCCACCCCATAAAAAAAAGATTACCGTTCCTCGATAAGCCAGTGTCAGGTTCTATTCAGAACTTTGTTACACATGACTGAAACATGAAGTCTCTTACATCTGGAAGGGAGAACGTACGTGTGCATTATTTATTTTTTAAAACGGTCATACTTGTTTGCAGATCAGGGGAAGCCTGGGAAATTCACAGATTCCTGAACCTTGGCAAAGCTTTCTGGTATTGATTCATGGCTGGAAGTCCGTCTTTTGAAGTTACTCCCCTGGTGAACTAAACACAGCTCCAATTGAATCCTGGTCAATTCAGTAGTAAGACAGTGGACGAGGAAAACCAAATTATGTGTGTGTGTGTGTGTGTGTGTGTGGTAAAACCAGGAAAGAAGTATTTAACTTGAGGTCGTATTCTGAGCAGATGTAATAAAATCGGTGAAGGCCAGGATATATTGCAATTTTAATGACGCATCTCCAGCCTATCAGCTCACGCAAGCATCTTTTACCACTTACATGGAAAATGAGAAGGTTAGCAAGACAGAGAGAAAAAACGAAAAAGAAGATAGTTTAGTACAGACTTCGTATAAAGGAGCTGGGAGAAAGATATGCCTGATTTCTGTTTATCTCTTCATTCGTTTGCTTGCTTTCAGTGTCCATTCCCTGCAGTGTTTCTCTTCTGGACGGTGTGAAGAGGAAGGTCATTGAGCATTCAGAAACAAGCACTGACCTTGGCCCACCCATCCCATCTGAGACAGTAGGAGTGAATTTCATGGCAGGCACCTGTACGTGCACACACACACACACACACACACACTTCTCTCCAGTGACTGGGTCTTGCTGATTCACACTTTGGTTGGAGTGGGGAACATAACCTCCCAAGGTTACCACTGACTGCAATTACAGATTTACAAACACACGGAACAGAACTAAACCTGGACGATATATGATATACTTACAATATATTCACAATCATTTGGTGATAATATAATATTCAGTAACATTATTAATATTGAAATGATTATGGTGACCTTTTACATTGGCCATTGAGATTCTTTGGCATTAATTAGACTAGTTTTAGACTAGAGTATGAGTATGCATGTAAGTATTTATTTATTTAGGTTATGTGAATTAATAAAAAAATCTAATTCAGTGACTGAAATAATTGTTCCTTTGACTAAAACAAAAACAAAAACAAAGAAAAGCAGGGTAAAACACAACACAACAAAGTGCTACCAAACCAAACCAAACCAAACCAATCTAAAAATCAGTAAAAAAAAAAAAAAAAGCAAAGCTTATTTGTTATCACGTGTTAAATTTAACAGCAGTTTCTAAATGACAATTGCTTAAAGATAGGCTAGATATTAAAAACCCACAGCATTTTGTGTCTTTTTGTTATATTGGCCATTCCTAACCAGAAACGGTACATAGTCTTATACAAAAGATATTTTAATACACAAACGCATGCATTGACAGAGACCTTTGTCATTTGACTCATTGTTTAGATCACATTATCAGAACAGCAGTACGTGTTTGTACAGTTTCTCAGAGGAGTCTCAGGCCAAGATGCCAGATGATGGATGAGGTTACATGACTCTCTACAGTATATCACGTCTGCATATAACCGCACACAGCCTTGACTCGGTGCTACCTGTTTTGGTCCCAGTCAGATTGACACGTGAGCTGATCTGGTAGGTAGGACTCAAGAGCGATTATGAGTATCTATCATCATCATTTTCATTGCTCTGCCCCCTCCAGCAGCACGTATTACATGCAGCAGGGGCTGAGAGAGCAGCGACCACATGCTTGAGATCGTTTCCTCATACAGGCGTGTGTCAAAGGGAACAATACCAATTCTGAGAGTAAATCAGGGCTGACCCTTTAGATTGACGGAGGGATAGAGTTGTTTGTGTGTGTGTGTGTGTGAGGGTCACAGGAGTGTTAATGTGGATATTTTGAAATGTGGCACCCTTGAAATGAGGTATTTGCCGCGGGCTGATGTTTTACGTACACAGGGGGATCAGGTGAAACCTGAAACTCTGCTGTCATTGAGGACAGGAACCTATGAAGGGCAGCGATTCTCATTTAGCTATGTCCTTCCTTCTACAACACACACGTGTACACATGGGACTCCTCATGATGAGCTCTTTCAACCAATCAATGCACAGGAAGGAAACGATTTTCTGCTCAATCCAAGAACGACTTCCTAGAGAACCTGTAATGAGCAGAAACAAGCTTAAAAAGAAAAAAAAAAGAGAAGGAAAAAACAGTAGGCGCTTTGGAAACCCCATTAATCTTGACATTAATTGGTTTATGTGATAATATCAATTGATAAATCAAAATGTCTGTCTGCAGGACATGAAGGGTTAAATGCGGTTCTCTATGCCGCGTGAATATCCTTCTGAATCAATAGTGAGATGTGATTAAATATAAAACCAAATGCAAGAGAATAAGAGAAGGTGAGTGGCAATGGCGTTGAAGGAAAGTTACGGGAAAAGGCATTTAGATTAACCCTGTACAGCCTGAAATGTCAAATAATAGTTAAACGGTAATATTTATTTATGGCTCGTATGACATGCAGAGGTCATACTCACCTCGGTTTTATTTGAATGAGCAAAATTATGAAGTTTGGTGGAGATGAAAAGATGAAATTCAGATTTTTATTGTGGGGGCAAAACATAATGAGATGCGATATAAACGCAACTGAGAGACAAACAAACACTCCTCTAAAGCCTGGTAGATCATATCTGATAGCCTGTATAAGTTTGTTTTCTAAAAAGATCATGTTTAGATAACAATTTGTCATCCTGATGTTATATTTATGTTTACACTAAATAAAAATCAGTAAAACTTAAAGGTACTGTAGGCATTTTTAAAATATCACTAAAGAAAAAATAAAAATCAGTCAGATGGCAGACTGATTAGAGTAAAGTTTTGTTAGCATACTCACGAATGGCTTGGGCAAAAAAACAAAACAAAAAAAAAACATATATGTTGCACCACTTTGTTGCACAAGTTAACATGAATCACATGCATAATCCGTTTTACATACTTTAAAATGAAACACAATAATTAGACAAAAAGATGTAGGGTCTTGATGTTATCCATTGCTATTTTAATCCATAGCAGAATGGGACCGCAGAGTATTGTTTGACTATATTTAACATTAACCAATTCCTTATTGATAGAAGAGTTGGGCAGAAAGGAACATGCATTAAGAATACCTTAAATGCAACTCTAATAGGACAGAATAACCATGCTAGTTCACCACAACAACAAGGATACTGTTGTGGAATTAATTTGAAGTCTCAGAGTGCAGGCAGAAGTCTAGAACGGTAACCAGCTGGTCAATAGTCCCGTCCCCTTCATGCCTCAATGTGTCTGTTACAGATGCTGCAGCAAAAAAAGGTGCCATGCTGTCGATCCATCTTCAAGTCGATTGTTAGATCTTGCTAACAAGCACATGTCAATCACTCATTACAGCCGAGACTCCAAAGTCAGGTCTAGACATACCCAAAGAGCGTGTAATGTCTTACATTGTTAAAGTCTGACATACATCTAATTCTCCAAAGACGCTTCAACTTTAATTCAAGTCTTTCCTAATGAAAGAGCCAAACGCTGACACAGAGCAGAACCTTGGCATGTTTCTGTGAAACTCTAGAAGGAGTATCTTCCCTGAACGCCCTCCAGGGCCATAAATTCATCCGCGCTGGACCGATGGCCTTCCTCTTACCGTGATAGAATTGATGTGCTCAGCCGTTGCAAACCAGAGCACTTCCAAGGACCCGTCCTTGCGCCCTACAGTCGACCTTTATAAGCCAGACCGCCTTTCCGTCCCCCTATCTGTCACTGAATACAGGGCAGTGATTTCTGGGTATTGATCCAGGTCACGTGATCCAAAGATCAATAGGCAGTATATATCACCCCACAGGGTGTTCTGAAATGCTAAAGGCAACCAAGGATGAGTTATTTGCCTAGTGTGACTCTAAGGAAACTGACAAAGGCTAATTACATGGACCTTTCAGTGTAAGTCGGCTTCAATTAAAGGAAATGTTTTCTTATTGACCTCAAAACAGGTGCACACTTGTGGGCTAGACTCACATTTACTCTGGTCAATGATAAATAAGAATGTCCACGGTAAAGAAAAGAACAAAGAGATGAATGACTTTAAAACAAGACTCGCTAGTAAATGTTTTGTGTTCCTACACTGTAAACAAACGTCAAACAGGTCATTCATTTAACTCATCAAAATGGATGAACCCATTTCAACTTTCAACACAATTAATCAAAATAATTTAGTAAAACAGCTTGTTTTGAATTGAATAAATAGACTTGGTATAAAAAGGTACTTTATATACCAGCTTTTATTAAAATTACCCTTTTAAGAAAGCATAGATTTTCTAAAAATGTCATGTGGTGCAACTATCAAGTAAATGTGACAACATTTTCTTAACATCTTAAAAACATGTAATTGTTATCCATTTTGATTGTTTTTCAGTGCAGGTGTCATGAATTATTAATACATGAATATAATTTTTTAGGATAAATTTTATTGAATTAGATACTCTTTACAGATTGAAGGATGCACTTATATTGGTGTTAAGCAGCTTAAATAAAACAAGAAATGTATACATATACATACAGTATATTTCAAGGTAAATATCATTAATTATTTATTTATAAGTACAATTTGTGTAGAGTCGCACCACATGACATTTCACAATCGGAACCAAAGTTGCCTAGTCAAAATTATCTGATGAGACTTTATTGACTTTTGACACACATTAATAAGAATATACAAGTCAATAATATAAACTCCTGTTTTATTTTTCTGTACGTTTCTGTATACTGGTTGCACCATATGACACCAAATGATCATCTATATAAACAAAAAAAATAAGAATGCAGAAATCATTTAAAACAGTAATATAACACAGGTTTAAAAATAGGCATCACATCATTTACCCACAGAACAGATTGCCTGCAGAAGAAGACACAAAAACACAACAGTTGCAATCTTGCTTCATGCAAGACGGACAACAATTCTGTCTGTTCTTGACAGTTTCTCCCGTCGTGTCCTGTCCAGGCCCCACCTGTGTGGCGATAATGAGCCCTGCTCTGCATCGCTCAGCACGAGACGCTGCCTTTCATACACTCTGCCTAAAGATACGCCACACCAGCCATTTATTACCGCCAGCAAAAGAGAGGGAATCTGTCGGATAAGCCGCACATTATAAGACAGACAGCTATACTCCGTAATTCCTTCAGAGTAGCTGTAAGCCTGTCGTTATCAGGCGGAGCGTTCGTTTTAATTGTGTCTGCTTTAAACACATTAGCCTGGCGCCCTAATGCGAACCCCGTCATGGCGTAACATTACAGTGAACCGCACTGCTAGCAGCTAATTGATGTCACTCTAATTAAATTGCACAAAAGGAGGCACTTTATTTCCACAATTCTCAACTTGCGGTGTGGTGTAAACAATCAGTATCAAACCCTGAATAATATCAGCCCAGAGGGGACAGAAAACACACTGCAGTACATCTGCCCTGGAGTGTGTTTGTCACCAAAGTGTTGCAGAGGTCAAAATGAGGTGAGTAACAAAAGATGAAATCCCAAAAAAATTGCTTCCCCTGTCCGCCAAAGTGCAGACGGTAGTGTTTACATGGGCACACGTTTTCTCTCTGAAGTGTGGCATCTCGCTCGGTGCTAAGAATAAGTCATGGAGGTAGCGTGAGGGAAGGTAAACAAAGGCTCGGTGACCACTTCCGAGACGCTCTGGCTATGTTTGCCTCGGTCAAACGCTCCTAAATTGTCAAGTACACACAGACCCAAGGACAGAAATCTTCAGATGTTGTGCTAAACTGTCTGAGGCAGACAAACACAGACTGCGATGCTCAGCACCTGGAAAATGTCATCCACTTACTAGTAATTTCTCTATACCCAAGAAGCAGCACTTGCTGTGACAACTACAAGAGGCTGGATCAGGACCTGCTTATTCCAAATAACATCGGCAAGAAAAGAAACACACACAGCTCTATGCACGATACGTCTTTTGATTGCCTACACTTTCGCTTGTAGGACCCAAGCTTTGCAGTACAATAGAAACTACATTAACGATAAAACATAGCTGGTCACCATCTGTGCTTTGAACGCTACTGTACCTTAGCTACAGTACCTTAAAGGAAACGACAGCTTTCCTTAAACTGCTTTGTAATGCTCAGTAGTACATGTAAATTAACAATGTGTACTCTTTTAAACAGATCAATCTGTCCGGAGCTTTCAAAAGTCCAAATGACATGTCTTTGCAGCGTGCTTTTGAAAGCTTTTGTTGAAACAGCAAATTAAATTCCTCCACACGGACAGAGAGATGGCATCAGAATCAAAACTGCATTATGCACCGATAAAAAAGATACAGTGTTGAAAAAAATACTGAGATAAAACAAATTGAATTCCCCTTTTAAATATTTGCGTTTATAAAAGAGGTTTTTTTATATATGTACAAATTTTATATTCAAGGTTGTAAAAAAAGACAAGTTTTAATTTATACGTATATATTACTTGATTTTTATTTTTATGTTTACTTTTAAGTTTTACTCAACTTTCTGATGCTGGTGTATCAATAATGCAGTGGCATGAATAATTAATAAAGCTGAATTTTGCAATTGTATTCACACTGTTTAGTAGTTTCTTTTGTTTAGTTAGTTTTAATATCTTGTTGTTTTGTGCCATCTGGAATTCATTTCTACTCAAAGCAACCCATTTAAAAACTATCCACTGATTATTACAGTCATAGTGTGTTCTGTACCAAGCATTGAGGTCTCTGTCTTCGGCTGAGTACATTATGTGAATCAGCTGACATAAAAAACATATTTAATATACCTTTATTTCACGCTAAGTATAATTCAGCTCTATTAACATACAGTATTTAATCAGACTATTTTTTTAATATGAAGAATGTGGCCATGGATAAGTCATGCAACAGAGTCTTGTGTTCTCTGTTGGAATGCATTGCTATGTGTTTGCTGGGGAGTTTTTGGGAGGTAAAAGTCCAATCCCCTGATGTGGGGTGCTTGACTATCTCTTTCTGTGTTTTTGTATCTAGCAGGTCTGAAGTTTGCAGTTGGTAAAGGTGCACAAATTTGTAACATTACATACAAGCGAAGGAATTCAATCCGGTAAAACTTTATTTTGATGGTCCCTTTTGAACAATCTGTTGACAATATGTGGCTTTGCACCTACATGTCAACTAACTCTCATTAGAATATTAGTACACTCTCTAATTAATATCGGCTAACTCTTTATTGTGATGGTCTCCCAAAAGACGCTCTACTGACTATAAGTAACTTTGCAAGTACATATCAACTCATTCTAACCCTAACCCTACCAGTCTACTAATACTCTGCTAGCACTCTATTGATATGTAGGTGCAATGTTACTTATAATCAACAGAATACGTTAAAGGGACCATCAAAATAAAGTGAAACCCTAGGATCTTCTGGGCAGGTATGTTGGGACAAGGTGGAGAACATCCAGAGCTCAGTGCAAAAACCATAGAAACATCCCAAGAAAAGGAAAGCACTAACCGCTGGACTGGAATCTCTAGCATATATGAAGACATGTGATGGAACTGTGAGTTGGAATTTAGTAGGCGCCCTGGGCCGCTCTTTGCTGAGACAGCACACTCCCTTTCCTCCCTCTCTCCCAGCCCTCTGCACCACGACACCAGGGATTTAATTGCCTCATTAGCACAGAGGCTGGTGAGGAGCTGAATCTACCACATTGCTCAATGTCAAAAGAGCAACCAAGAGGAAAGGTTAACCAACTAAGAGATCACATGCCCTTTCACATCACACTCTGTTGGTTTTGCATAATCAAGGAAGAATCAAAGAGCAAACAATGACCAGAGCAACGATGAGTTAACAGATGTATGAACTCCCGAGAGGAGCTGAAAAGAATCAAATTGGCACCGGTGCTCCATATGCTGTAATATATCAAAAGTCAGAGTCAATAAGACTGTTTACTGAAGCTGTAAAGCATTGTTTAAGGTCTGCTGCAACCCTGGCTCAGATTTTAATTATTCTGAAAGCCTCGTTTTGCAAACGTAGCTATTTCCTCCCACCAAGTCTCTCTGGACCAAGGGCAACAAATCTTGCCAAATTTGAGTACTCCACATCCTTTGTCTGTATGAAAATACACAGGATACACAATGATAAGATTAAATGGGATTTAATTTTACTGTTCCTGCAACTAGTTCGGAAATGTAATTTCAAGTCAGTAGTGACAAGAACAAATAACAGTATTGAAAAATTTGATGTACATGTCCAAAAATACAGCTGCTCGCGAGGCAGCAAAAGAACAGACACAATTTTTAGGGTTTAAAGCTTCATTTGTAAAGGAAATATCACATCAGATCCACTTCGCTGCTGCCATGAAGACGCTTCTTAATTGCTGTCACGAGTATCAACTGAGTGGAAGCCCATCTTTGCAGTGGAATAATAAATAATGCAGATAAATGCAGGTATAATAGACCAATCCACATTCAGTATGCAAATATCACAGTGACATCACTGGTGTAGGTTACACGTGGAATGTGAAGCACACTCTGAGGTTAAAAACATGTTATATTATGTATGAAGTGTCTCAGAGGAAATTAACTGCAATTTGGATGCAAACTTACTGCGTAACAAAATGTTAAAAGTATAAGGGAAAATACAAAGAACCGAACAGTGAATGTAGATTTTGTTTCTCGCTCTAAAAAGTACTCATTAAACCTTTTAGAAAATGTTTTCAACCAGAATCCAATGAACCAACTGTAATCAAACATAGCATTTCCCATATTCTTGTTGATCATTAATGTGTGTCTGTGTGATATAAAAGCCTTTTTGCAGCTGCTCTGAAAAAAAAAATGCAGTTAATTATGTGTAGTCTTGGCGAGTACTTCTTGAGACAGTGTAAGGAAATGTTTGCAGAGAGTGATGAATAGCTATACAGGAGCGGTTCTGTGGATAGCCCTTATATGGAGATGATCACATGCACCCTTATTTAGAATAATCCAGATTTATCAGCATTAAAGAAGGCTATAAAACAAATTCATGTGTGCATGCACCTGTTCCAAGAGCGCATTTTCTGCTTACATAAGAACTCTTGCGTGCAATTAATAGTGAATGAAGCAATGTGCGCAAATACTTTCATGCATTTTTAGACTTGCCACCGCTTACCTTCCATCTATTGCAAGCGCACCTCTCTTTGAAATATTACTGTTTTCTAGTTTGATGGTGCACGGAGACAGCTATCCTACATGAAAATCATAAATAATCAGCTGGAAAGAGACACAAGGGAAGCCAAAAATGACTAAACAATTAAGCATGTACAGAAGAATATGGCTGCAGGCTGGTACTCAGGAAGAGAACGGCTTTAATGTTTGCTCCCTGAGGTGCGGTAAGCTTGTTATGCCATACGCAGGCCTAGTCTCAAGGTCTCAATGTGGGAGTGTGCATGTTTCAACCAAACAGAGTGGCAACCAAAGGCTTTGGCTGCGTTTCTGAATAAATCTGCTGTGTTTTAGACGTTAACAGCGAAGGCTTACTGATATGGCCTCCGTCAGATGCCGTGTAATGTACAGAGATGCCGCCGGCTATACAGCGCTTCCCGCACCTGGTGAGCAGTAACACGGAAGATATATTAAACCGTAAAGATACACATCTGCATGAGCAGGGTAGCGGAAGGTCTCCATTTCATCAACAAGTCAAGTCTAACGACTCGTAAAAAAAATGAGTGTGGCTACACCATCTGTTCAGAAACCGTTTCCGAAGAATAAAGAGGAAGGGAAAAGGTGGGTGCTTTTTACAGCAGGGTAGCGAACAATACCGCTTCCTCAAGGTGAAAGCACCTGGACAAGAGGTTTAATCTTAAGCGCAAACACTGAGTGTGTGCAGCCGCTGGCCGTTTAAAAGGTTGAGTCACTTAGTTAAACGGGCACACTGGAGTCGGTGTAATCAGGCGCATTAGGGAGTTAATTGCAGACAGCCTAGCGATTGATCAGCGATACTCCTTTATGCAATGTTTTTGCTCGAGTATGAAGAACGAAATGTCTGACACTGAGGCCTGATAATTAAGCCATTCATCACCCAAGACTATTACTTCCTTGTACAAGTACCAATGCT
>JAUMHR010000075.1:1952634-1963078 GCA_032361145.1 Enteromius fasciolatus | reverse complement strand
AATGTCTGACACTGAGGCCTGATAATTAAGCCATTCATCACCCAAGACTATTACTTCCTTGTACAAGTACCAATGCTTATGCTGATTATAAAATCCAGAAATTAAATCCATTTAACTTGGTGACCATCCAAAATCATCCATTTCTCTTTTTCTCTTTCTTTTTAGCATACTGCTGTCCACATTTTCACACTTATTTTCATATTATAATATACTTGTATTAGTACTTATAAAACACATATTAATTCCTCATTCTGAATGGCAATATTTAGATCCCTTAATCCTACCTCATACCTAAACTTCAACCAACCCAAACAGCTCACTGAGGAAAAAGTCACAGTTAGTAGTATAAATTATTGTGAATTAATATGAAAAGCCATAATTAAAAAAAATATATATATACTTTGCATTAATTTATTTATCTTCTAAGCTCAAATATAAGTGAAACTCTGGCGATATTATGATGTAACATTACTGTCTGTCTTATTTATTTACTCCTTAATTTTAACTTCATAAAATGTCCATTAGGGGAACAGCGAATATATAAGAGTCATTAGGTGAACATCGTCTTGGAAGTACAAACATCAACTCAAACTCAATTTAGTACAGTATCATAAAATCTTCAACGCTGGCCTGCATCTCATCAGTCAGTTCAATAACCGATCGATGCAGTCATATTCTGCTTGTGCAGATCTCTTCCCCTAATTAATGACCTTTCAGAAGAAAAACAATGCATTCACCAACAACAAATGAGTCATTCTGCGAAACGAATGCTTTTTTCATTCCGGAATGGAGATTTTTGAAGTACACTTCTACAAAGTGCGAAAATGTTTGCTAAGACTTGAACTTGGCTCTATGACATCATTTGTACCATTCTTTAAAATGACCGATCAGTATTATTTTGAGGTGGATTCATGCATATAGCTGTAAGGAGACAACAGAATATTTTTGTACATGGAATCTCAAGCAGATAGAAACAAGCTGGTCGAGGATGAGTAAAAATGAGGTGGGGAAGATTTTGGATTGAAAGGTGGAAACGGAGTGAGACATTGGAGCAAGCCGGTTCAAAACAGCAAATAGAGTGGCCTGCTAGCAAAGCTAATAGACTGTTTCAAATTGAAAGGAACAGCGGGTGTCTAAATAGAGCGATGTGGAACATTTCCCCTCACATTCTGTCTCCAGCCCTTCCCAGAACAAAGGGAGAAAGATACGAGCAACAAAAAGAGTCTAAAGGCCACTCTCCACATGAAGAAACATGCGTCTGCAGCGGAGAAGATATTTATCTATCTATAATCAATTCAATTCAATTACAGCTGCCTGTCAAACCGATGGAAACAAAGCTGGAGTCTCATGCTAATGAATTCCTGGTGGGAGACAGAAGATGCTTTCCTGCCTGAGGATGTAACATCCTTTCCTGCTGTAATAGAATAGCTTGCTTTCAGGCGTTCTGTGCATTGGCAATGAAAACATTAAACAATCAAAACATAAGCAGCCTCTTCTATTCTGATTTCCCCGTAAGCAGACGGCTCTCGGATAGCAATTATCAGTTGGATTTGGAAGGATATACAAAAAATGTGGCGTTGCTACAAAAAGAGGGAGAAAAGCTCATTTGGAAGGCGTTGCATCATTGCAACAGACACCACTGCAGGTGCATGCAATCTTATCAGAAAGTAAATACAAAAGCACAGTGGAAAGCAGAAGAGAAAACACAGAGAAATGCCAAACCAGGCAAGTAAATTAGTACCGAACAACAGCACAAAAACACATTATGAATTCAAAACAACTGCTGCATGAAATCAAATCAGAGTAAAAAAAAGCAATAAAACACAATTCTTATATCTAGAGTAACCACGCGTCTTAGAAATGTCACCATTCTTATTTTAAAGGAATATTTTACCCATGATAGCAAATTCATTCTAGCATTAAATTAGCCCAATTAGTCGAGAAAAAACAAATAAATTCAATGCAATGCATTTTGGCAGGTCATGTGGTAAAGTGCAAAAGTGATTTGACAGACACAGGGAATGTATTAAATATTCTTTCTTTGAATATTGGTTTTCTCATCTCATTGAGAATCATTTATAAGATGACTATGTGGTACTCTGTGATATCTGGAGCTTGACATTGACATTCATTTCCTTTATTTGATCTTACTGGCTGACAGATAAATTAATGAGTGTGAGTAAAAGATGACAGAAGGTTCATCTTTGGGGATCTATTTCTCCTTTTGAATGAACATACAGTAGTGATCAGGTGACAGCACTGAGGAACATTTGCTATCACGGCCGTCTCTATCTTCACTTACGAGACAAACCCATTTCTCTATCACCAACAAAACAGCCTTGGTGGATCATCAACTGAGCTGGATCTCTCAGAATAGATCAGGTTATCTCCTGGGTATTCTTTCCTCAGCAAACACTTACTTTTATATCCATGATCCTCATGTACGCTCTTCAAAATTTGATAAGACAGGTTTTTTCTCCTAGAGCAGTTTGTTATCTTTTTGCCAATCGATTAATTTATTTATATATTGTCTCTCTGAATAGACAGATCACTGCTCCTCGCTCAAAACAGAAATACATACCTTCTTCCCTCCCTAAAAAAGCCGAGATCAAACACAGCTTGAGCTCAGAACAGACAGAATGCCTGCCTCAGCCATGCCTGCATGATTTTACTGAGGTACGGCTTCCCTTCTTGAGAGGAAGTAAGCAGAGCCTCGGGCTCAGACGGAGAGTGTTCAGTCAGTATACATCCATGATGAAATCACTCCTCACGACATGATGCAAAAGCAGAGACACTGTTCTCATTTGGCATTTCTGGATGTTTTAAGAAAGCAAATGCATGCGTTTTGTGTTGTACATCGCCACACGGGTGATTCACGAAATTCACTAGGGGCTGACCGAATCTGCTGATAGCACGATTGCGTGTGCGCCACTGCTTTTAATTGTGTGTTCAATAAACATTCAAAAAGTTTACATTAAGCAAGTTATTTTGGGTTAATTCAACCCAAAATAAAAGTCATTAATTACTCATCCTCATGTTCCAAACCCATGAGACCTTTGTTCATCTCCAGATTTTTGATTGATATTAGAGAGCTATTTGACCCTCAGCAATACAACTAAAATGATCCCAGATACTGAAGCGTAGTAAATACATCGGTCTGTGTGACATCAGTGGCTCAACCTTAGTTTTTTGATGCTAGGAGAATACTTTTCTTGCTTAAAGAAAACAAAAATAACATTATTTACTCAACCATTCTCCTGAGTTACGCCATTTTGGAGAGTATCACAACGCAACAGATACGCATGCTTTAACGTATTTGACATAATTGACCTTGATTATGTCCAAGGAGAAGGCACACACATGAATGGCGAAAGGAAACCATACGCATACATTATTACTCTAAAAAATGGTGGAAGAAGTAATTCAGGAGAGAAGAATGATTGGGTAAATTAAGATTTGTTTTCTTTGTGCAAAAAAAGAAATATTAATATCCACTGATGTCACATGGACTGTATTACTTATGTATTTACTATGTTTCTGGATCTGGATCATTTCAGTTTTGTTGCCGTCTATGGAGGATCGCTTTACACTACTCAATGTAAAGGTAAAACATTTCTATCTTGTAGTTGTTCATTGAGTGAACATACCCTTAGCCTCTCAAAACACACAATAGTCCTCCCAGATGAATCAGTTGGATGAGTGAATGAGTCAATGACTCACTAACAAAGACATTATGATTGTTCCATTCAACCGTAAGTGTAAGGGGGACTTCACAGAGTGTTTCGCCAACTCTTGTGCGAAAATTCAGTCAATGATTGAGAAATTTACCAGTCGCTGTGCATCACTCCAACACTTAAAGATGTTTGAATAAAAAATGTGCTGAAAAGGAGTTGAAGCTTCAGTGTCATTGAGTTATTTAGTTAGCCATGGTTTATATGTGGCTGTTCACGCAAATACACAAGACGCAACAATTACAATGCAGTTTTCAGATCATTAAAGGGGTAGTTCACCCAAAAATGCCATTATCATTTACTCACCTTTAAGTTGTTCCAAATATGCATGTGTTTTTTTTCTTCTGTTGGTAACCAAACAGTTGACCGTAGCCATTGACCTCCATGGTATGCAAAAATCAAATGTACGATGGAAGTCAGTGACTGCTATATAAATATATATATATTTTTAACAGGATAAATGACACAGCTAAAATAACCAAATTAAATGTATTTTCATGTTAGACTTCACCTATATAGAACACATTCTTTCTGTATTTTCTTTCCCAGAAATACCACATAATAAATTGTCTGTAATTTCTCTTCTCGGTATTCATTGTTTGCTTCATTGGCAATTCTTCTGGCTATATTGTTTATCATTGTGGTAATCTCAGCTCCTCATTGAGGGCCCTCATCAAACTGTTTATACTTACTACAAACAAAGTACTTCCAGGAATCAGGAAAAAAGTAATTGCCCTTGCATCATTGACTTTCATAGTTATGTACTGCATCAAATAATGCAAACAATCCTCTATTCTTTCACTTGCAAATAACCATAGAGGTGGCGATTAGCAAAATCCTGTTGGGCCATGCAATTCTGGAAGCCAAAACCTGCATATCGGGGCTGAGTGAGGGGCGGAGGACCGCTCATGACTAATGACTTATGTTAGCAAGCTGGGCTTTGCTACACCAAGATGCATCTGGACTGAATTATTGTCAAACTGGACCATTCATGAACATCTGTCAAAGGTTAGCCGTAAAGGAAAATAGGCAGTTCCTGTTGAGCGGCTCCAAAGTAATCTGGGAGTAATTTAGCCAAGGGAGTCAAAAGAGTCTGAGATTTATAGGCTACAGAACGACTCAAACGTGGCCTGGTGTTTACTGTGGCTTCCTTTAATTCCCCCCCTCTCCTTTTTTTTCAGTCGAGGAGTATGTTATAGTCGTTCATTTTCGTAAACATTACAGTTTTATTACTTTCCCTTATTACTTTCTCAATCTGCTATTTGTCAGACAAACAGAATGTCCCGCCCCAAACTGGTGCCACTGGTTGAGCCAATATATATATATATATATATAATATATACACACACACACATACAAATCTGACCTTTAAAAGACTTCTATTACATAGACAAAGCACCTCCCACAGACTGAGTCACAGTATATTTACAAAAAGAAACGGCACCACATGTTCCTCAAGGCCAAACGAGTAGAATATCACATCTGGAGAACTCTTTGAGCTGTTTATCTGCACTGTGAGGAGCAGCGGCGTGACAGCACAGGGAGAATATTGAATTTCGGTACGGAGTTGAGACAATGTCACCTCAGATGTGGTGCAGCAGTAGACAAGCACACTGTCTTTCAGAAGAAGCTTGTTAAAACAGCTCTGCACCAGCTAACTAGAAGCTCAGAGTCCAGAGGACTGTCATATAATCCCATGACAAAGAGCATATCCAAAGGAGGAAAATAAAAAACCTCAGACCTGGATTACCGAGTCCCGAAATGTAGATAGTAGGGATGTAACGGTATCAAAATTTCACGGTACGGTGATACCTCGGTATGAATGGCACGGTACGGTATTTATTGAATCATTTACAGGAAATATGAAATATGAATGAAATAGTGACTGAAATGCACGCCATTATAAGGCTGACTGAAGTAGCTCTACCTTACAAGATGTTAATCTAGATTAAAATCCTTATTTATAATCGTTTATAATTATACGTATGATTATATTTATAATTCATAATAATGAAACCAAGTACACATAAGATATAGACAATGGCTGTGATTTTGGCTATATTTGCATGTAAAATAGAGTTAGAAGCAACAAAATACCTATTTTAACTGAAAGCCCTGCTCTGCTCAGTCTCTCTCTGAACAGAACAGACGCAGAGAGAGGTGTGTGCGCGATGGGAGAACAAGAACTCGCACGACACTACCAGAGACTCGCTGAGGTTTGTCCAAGAAGTCGCTAGATTTGTCGCTAGTCGCTTTTAAGGATAAAAATTCGCCAAGGGGGTCTGAAAAGTCACTAATTTGGCAACACTGATCTGTAACGACAACAGACCGCAAAGAATGATGGCCACACTTGGGCTGATGGGAATCGTTTTATTGAGTCATGCGACGAGGGTAGTATCGAAACAAATTGGTATTGCGGTACGACGGTATTCACAATACCATTACATCCCTAGTAGATAGGATTGAATTGGATGATATCCTAACAGAAAACCTCAGGAATGTTCATGTCACTACAGAGCCAGACACCCAAACCACTGCTTGGAAAATCGCAATGCTATTTATGTTGCCTAACCAAACATCTGAGCTTCAGTAAACAGAATATTTCAGCCACTTACACCCACTCAACACATACTCATTTGAAGGCTGTGAAAGTTTTCTCATAAATATTTATTGGAAGAAACCAATTCTCTTAAAATGTGATATGCACCTATGTTTAGTTTATCCAAAACGCCAAAGCGCTCTTCGGTATGCAGAGTTTTATTGTGCATGCAAGCACAAGTTTGTAAGTGTTTCGTGCGTTTACTCATTCTGCGCACATTTCCTGTGATTCAGAGATGTGCACATTGAGATGTAATTTTATAACCTCTGGGTCTGCAGCGTCCTGTCATTTCCAGATATGAGAGATCTTCTTACTGCCTGTGGTTATCAGCCAAATATAGCACAGGACGAGAAAATAAGTGACTTTAACCAACACTTTGCCATGTTAGCATAACTGCTGGCAACCTGCGACGGATATTCAAAGCAGGACGCCGATGAATGCATTCAGTCATCGCATGATGGAAATCCACGTATCTAGTGGTCAGTGTGACTTTGTGGAGTCTCAGCTGTGTTGGATGAGCACTAAGTGATCACGTGACATGGAGAAAGATTTCTGAAGAGTGAACAACAATCTGTTATTACTGCCCAGACTATGTTTTCCATTCAAGTCAGTCTGCATCAGAAGAGTTAGACGAGGGATTTATCATTCGTGTGATTACTGTACAGTTTGCTTGGTTTGTCCTTTTTTTAGCTCATTTCCTGATAGCAGCAGTTCATGTCGGCTCATTTTTGCTATAAGACTTTTAAATAAATATTACTTTCCTCCAGGGTGCTAGACTTAAGTAATGTAAGATCTTCGAAAGCATCAAATGAAATGAAATGGAAATTACCCCATTACGCACTATTGATTCAGTCTATCATTGAAGATTCTCAGCAATTCTCGTAATGGAGTTATACATTCTTGAAGGAATTTACTTATAATGACACTACAAGGCTATTTCATTAAACCCATTTAATGCACAAACCAATGGGTCCTTCTACAAGCACAGTTTTGGTTCTCAATCCATTCCTCTCTCACGAACACAGACCAAGATAATCATTAAACAAGCAACACATTAAAATGACCTAATATTCCGTCTGAAAATAATTAAGGCAAAAAAATTGGAAAACAATAGCACATAAGCATGACCTTTAAAGTGCAGTAATCTGATTGATAAATCAATATCATGATAATTCTCAAAGTTAAATGTGATCATGTCTATTTGGATTACATTTAAATAATTATTAACGATATCTTGAAGCAAACGGATTAAAATATGCACGTGTCAGGCCTCATGTAAAACACTTTCCATCGTTCTAATGGGATTACGTCCACTAGTAGCATCCCATAGGTGTGTGGGTTACAGTCTTAGCAGTATAAGCAAAGCAGTGGGAGCACTTTTCATGCAGTGTGGGTATTAAATAGCATATTTAAATAAAGGCTTATTAATTACTGTAGCAATAATTTCATATTAAGCATGCAATTAATTGCAAAGGAAAACATGGACACTGATGTAAAATGTGACCAGGCATTTTATGGTCCTATTAGACAGCCGCAGACTAGTTTTCACATCTAATTACCAGGATTTTAAATAACAGTAACACTTCATTTTCCTGTAAAGTAAATACAGCATGGGTTACATTTAGACAGGGGATAAATTATAAGCATATCTAATTGATTTTGAGAATTGCATTACATTTGTGTCATCAAAATGTCAACTTTATTAAGTTATTATTAATTTATGAATTAAATTATTTTTGTTGATAAAAATTGTTTGATATGTCAGTTGTGCATATCTTGTGCAGTTTTGTGCATGCATCATTTTGTGTTTCCTAATTGCTCCACTGCACTAAATTTAGCTGAAAATTCTCTAAATAGCTTTCAGTAAGGTTTCAAGTGTGACAACTTACCTCCAGAGAGAGTGACAACATGTCCTGCTGTTGGGGGGTGTTTTAAATCAACTTCATTCTTTTTTATTACTATGTTTACAGCTTTGCGTAATCAGGACTGTAAGGTTGGTGACACAGAAACTTACAAAACCAAAGCTGTTCCAATATTCGCAGGAGTCATATGACACTTTGCTGAAACCCTTAATGCAGGAATTGCTATAAAATCAAAGTGTTTGGAAATGTTGTGCAAGCTTATGATCCGGTCAGGGGTATAACGGCAGCGTTGACCTTCTCAATACGCCACGGAGAATGCGCGAGGAATTTTAATACACAGTATCATGCATTTAGGAAGCACAATGGGCAGGTGCTAGACTCAACACACACCGCTTTCATCCTGCCTACGCGCAGAGGACACGAAAGATGGGACAAAGTTTGGCGCAGTGATTATAATAAACGACGGGTCGCGCGCAGCAAACTCCCGTTACAAACGCGCGTGCAGCCCGAGAATCGGACAATGAACCGGGAGCGAGACGGTGGAGGACTCGGAATGTGACCCATGGACGCATGCATGCTCTCTCTCACACATCCTCCGCGGGTCTGACCCCGGCACACGCACACACGCGAGACCCCCGTGCCCACCGGACACAAGCGGCTCGCGCCAAAGGCTCATCTCTGGACGTTTAACAGGAGGATCTATTTTTGCCTTCCGATGTCACAACAAATTAAGAGATCTGGATTGGGCGACGTGCCCCGTCTTTGTTCCGTTGTGCAGAGAACGTTCAATTTCCAGCCGTTGCACAAATGCAATCGGCAAATGAGACCTTTTGTTACCCCAACAGTATTTGAACGATGCATATCATCATAATCAAAGTCGTGATAAACGCTTTAATGTACGCATAAATGCACACTGTACATTCTCCCGGTGTTTTGGGCTATCAGACAGAAACACAGCCAAGAAACACATACTCTTAAAATAAAGGTTCCTCGTATGATATTTTTGAAGAGCCGTTGTGGTTACACCAGGTTTTTGAGTTAAGCAAAATGAGTCTTTAGAGATTAAAACAAATATTTAAAGGTTCATCACATTGTTTTCTGGGTTTAGTAAAGCACCATAACATGGTTTTCCAATAAAAAGTTCTCCATTAAACTTAAAAAGGTGATATTAGGCTGTAAAACCCTTCTGACTGGAACCTTTATTTTCAAGAGTTGGCTATCTGATGGGTGGAACTCATCAGAACCCCAAAACCATCTGGCTTTCATTTACTCAACTGGGTGGGGGTCTTGTTATGAACTGTACTTCTTACCAAGCTTAGCTTAAATTTGCTAAATCCATGCCTTCGTATTAAAGACTTTATCGATGCTAAAACTTATTTGACATAGAAGAAGGTGAACAATATGCTACTGACAACCGGGACGATCAACTTATACGTCCAAAACACTGCCACACTGTAAAGAAATAACTCGGTTTACTTACAGAGGAATAAGGAGCGGTATGTTGCAGACATCACGAATCCTGTGTGAGCTGGAAGTCCTTTATAATGTTGAAAATTCAAACAATGCGCCCCGTTTCCTTCACTGCTCTTCACGCGGAATCACAAAAGCTGTATTATTTGAGAAGAAAAATGGATCAGCAGTCTATTAGGAGACGAGCACAAGGACAGCATAGTTGGACATGCTGAGAGACGAATCCATGATCAAAGACTGGAACATCATCTCCACGTTTCCATCGGTTTCACCGTTAAATCATCAAAGTTCCCGTTTGCTCTGACGGAGGACGCGCGTCTCAGGTTGCCGTTGCGCGGTGTCCTCTGTCTCTCCCTCACAGTCTCTCTCTCTCTGTGAGTCTGTGGCCGATGCAGAAGAATGCACAGCGCGTGTGTGGATGCTGAAGGATGGAGACCTCTAGAGTCTGAAGCACACTCGCACTGTCTGGATGGAGAGAAGCAGGGCACATGTGCTCTGATGGAAGCGGATGCAGAACGCCTCAGTGTAAGAGCAGTGTTAACAACGTCACGTCTTTTTGTAAGAAGTGATATCATACAGTTATGTTGAAATTTATATTGCAAAATGCAAGGAGACATTTTATTTAGAATAAAATGTTGTAAATGTGCATAATAATAATAACAATGATTGTAATGATTGTATGAATAAATGAATGATTGAAAAAATGTAGTTTGGAAACGTACTATTATGTATAGAATTAAATCATATTCCTACTTACTTGTTTTATGTATTATATATATATA
>JAUMHR010000075.1:1928977-1952534 GCA_032361145.1 Enteromius fasciolatus | reverse complement strand
ATGTTTGAGAGAAATGGTAATATTGTGTATCTGGAATGAATTTTAGATCTTTAAGTCCATCTCATGAAAAATGAAGCAGAAACAAAGGTGTTGCGTTTGTTTTTGTTGAGTGTATATATAAAGCTCTGTTGAATAGGTAGTACAGAACATAACTGATAATGACATTGTATGTTTTGCCTGCAAGATTCAGTTTTTTCATTATTCACTTACCAACTATAGGATCCAAGTACCTCTGTGGTGAAGAAGAGAGACGTGACTCTGAGGTGCCTCATTGAATACATGGGAGAGTGTGGACAAGAGCTCATCTCTGAGTACTATGTAAGTATTGTTTAAAAAGCATAAATAGATTTTTTTTGCATGGTGATGAGGTCGCTAGTGGGCGTTCTCATTACTGTTTGCTTAATAACATCATTATTGACAGTGAATCAGGTTTCTTGCCGCTAAGTACAATCATCTTGGAGGCAAAAGACTAAATATACTATGAATATACACTGAGTCCATACATGCAAACAAAAATCAATGAGACACGTATTGTTCTATTTATTCTAATTCAGGGAAAAACGGAGAGCAGTGTCCATGAGGACTTGAAATTGTGCAATATGCAGATATATGTCTGCCATGAACCAGATGCAGTGGGCATCATCATTGAGGGAATCCCAGTGCTTACCGAACTTGGAAATCTGGCCAGGGCATGTTGCCTGCTTCTGGGGATGACATATGCTCTTAACCTGCAGTATCCACCACAACTCAGCAAAACATTTGAGGTGTTCCAAAGACTTTTTGTGGGACTTGACACACTGCGCCCAAAGCCTTCCTCCCGATTCATGACACTCAAAAACAAACTTCTGAGTTAGTTGCTCAAATACCAGCCACACACTAAATGGCAATCTTGTTGTGTTTTTGTTGAGTTTTTCAAAAGATTGTTGTGAATGTTTAATTTTTCATTGGCTGCAGTTCAGAGGTTCTGTTATATGAACCATTTTATGGTAAAATATTTTAGTACATTGTTTGGCACTTGATGTGCTGAAGTTAGTTTTATGTCAAATGCTGAGGTCAGGGGACCTTTATTTAATTTTATTTCAATGTCAAGAGTTTTATTCAAATATAGCACAGATTGTACTTCATGTTCTTGTATTAGTTTAATACATACGAAAATACATACGAAAATGTGGTGCACTGTGCACTAAAGTCAGTTCTTTAGTCTTCTATGCTCCTAAGATGAGAGATGAGAAGTTTCTGTAATTTTTAACGTTAAAATCTTTACAACACAATTGATTACAGAAACTTGAACCCAGTGAACCCAATTGTTTGTATATGGAAGCTGTAATAAACGTTGGAAACGAATACCTCTCTTTCCTTTTTAAAGTTATGGCAATGCTAACTAATTATTTCAAGTGGATTGAAGAAATAATTTTTCTAAATTAATTGACTAATAGAGTAAATTAGATAAAATCAAAAAGTTTAATTTTTTATTTTAAATGTTACTTAATTTAAATAAGTATAATTTGGTCAATATGTTGCTCTTTTTAAACTCAAATGTTTTGCTTTATATTGTAGAATCTACTTAATTTTTTAGCATACAGTAAAATAAATAATACTGATTTTTACCAAATCAAAATAACAAGAAGTTCACTAAACTCACAAAAAGTAGTTGGAAAATGTTGCCTTAATTTTTTTGAGTTGAATCTAAGTAACAGTTTTTACAGTGTACTTGTTATGGCAAAGCTCAGGAATCTAGTTTTTTTTTAGGATTATAAAGGCGGAATTATCTATTTATCTGACCAATGGTGGACAAAAGGAATACACAATTCATTTTTAAGGCACTATAAGGAAATTCTATAAAAAATATGGCCCAAAGTATAGTGTTAATATAAAGTAATTTTCTATACTGGCCTGTGTTTACCTGCAATATTTGTTTTAGGGTTAAAGGAAATGTTGGAAACCTCACTGGACAGTTTGGTGAAGAATGGATCGAGTTAAGCCAAGCAAGGGCGTTCCTTTGACAAATGAAGAGCGACAGCACATCAAATCCTCAACAGGATTAAAAGATACTTTATCTCCAAACACTCACACAACTACAGAGACTCATTAGACGGGCCTGCAGCGTATGATACAGAAGATTATACGATTTACATTCGCTCCTAATGAACGTACAGCAGAGCTGCTGTTTCACAATCCCTCTGTATGCTCAGCTTATTCTTGTGAAGCCAGTGTCGAGTTAAAAATAGATTTCCTCTAGTCTGGGGTTCAAGGAGCCACGAATTCCTCTCTGAAAATGCAGTCAACGGACAATTAAAGAAGAAAGATTGGCTTTTTGGTGGAAATACCAAAGGTTGCTGGGTCTTTCCAGGCACAGACGATTTTCAAGGTTCGCTATTTAACATTCTCAGCAGCCGTGCGTAGATTACGCTGGGAGTCCACAGTCTCCCCACAGGCTTCCAGCACTCACACATTAAAAAAAAAATCAATAAATCCACCTTCACTCACAGACTCTCCTGGAGACCGCATACAGATTATATCTAAAGATAAAGCCGCATATGAACGATTTTTGACACTTGAATGTGAATCGGTTGACAGATAATGTGCGTGTAATTGGTTGTTTCAGAGGCTTTGTGCTGGAAAATAGCATAGGCGGTATTATTCCATGTCGGTTGAATGATAATGGCAGGCTTCGCTCTTTCCAGCTCGATCGCCACACGAGTGTCATCCTAAACGTGTCAGATTTCTGCGATATACATATATAGAGAACGCGTGAAGGATATCAGATGAGAGAAAAACAATATTGTTAATCCTATTATAACCGCTTTGATTTACAATCTCAAGACTCGGACACAAATCGGCCTCTTTTTTCGGCCTGACCTTTGATTCTGGAACCGGTTTCATTTATCATCAAAGTAAATATAGAAGCCTCTATAGATTTCCTTCCTCTGTAAGGAATTTAGGACATTTAACAGCAATATTTGTGGCGTTTGGCACAATGGAGAGGTAAATCAAATCCCTCTGGTCCAAGGCCTCACTCACGCTGACTCAAATTGAATTCCTCCATCTTTTATTTCTCTTAATGCATCATCTTTTTTTGCTGGTTTTATGTCCTGCATTTCACCCGTAACATCTCTGAACTTCCTTGATTTAATGTCTTTTTTTCCCTGTCTAGATGGAACTTAATGCATTTCACCACTCCCTTTTTATAAAACTGAAATCTGACAGCTGTGTTTTTTTACCTCTAAGCTCTTAAAAATAACCTTTTTGTGTAAACATTATTTATAAAATTGAAAGAAAACAATTATCACTATAAAGAACATTTGAAATAGATACTTTAATGAACCATAAATGCCAATAAAGAAGCTTTATTATTAAGCGTGTAGCAGATAAACGTGTCTGCTTAGCATGCATGTTTTCCAATCAAACAGGTGAGGAATATGGCAATATTAGGGAAAAGAGGAATGGGGAGGATAAAGCTTCTGGCTGCAAAAATTGAGGCAAGAGCCTCTAAAGACATGTGATAGGAAGAGAAGAGCTTGCAGGCTGAAATCCAGCACTCATTTAAGTGGAGCTCTCCTGCTGGGATCTGAAAGCGCTCTTTGAGAAACTGTTGTAAGAGCTAAGTCTTGTTCTACTTTAATGCTTCTCATGAAAATGAAAATGAAAGCCTGATAGAAACCAGGCCTTAAATCTGAATTGCAAAGTTGTTATTGTAGGTCTAATCTGCCACTGCATCACCAAGAACACAAGGCTTATATATTTCACAAATAACTGCAAAAATGGCAACCGATACATTTTACAGTTGAACATATTTTGAAATAGGAATAACTTCAATGATCTCTGTTGTATTTACAAGTTCTAATAAATAAATAAATATATTTATTATTTTATCATGGTGACGCATGTCATATTTATTAATTTAATTGTGTGTTAAAAGGAAATTAAAAATAACGGAAATAAAGTTTATTGGCATACATGCTAAAATTGCATGTTTAATTCAGTGTGTTAGTCGCTGTTTCTTTGTAATTGTTTGTGAAATTAAATAGCAATTTATGAATGCAAATGTGTTTCGACATCAATATGTGTGTGTATTTTAAATAAATAAAATATTCTTTGTTAAGATTTGGAAACAGCATGTTCTTCTTGTTGCTCTAATTAGTATAATATGCTATGGCGATTTTGTTTCGCACAAAACCTTTTCTCTTTTTTTCAGCCCAGTCTTGGTTATTGACTTTAGATGCCCACCCCAGGAGAACATCCTCGAAACACCGCTCACTACGAGGCTTCAGCTCATCCCGCTGGGCCAAAAACTCCATCAGCCACTCTCAGACACTCACGCTTGGGTTTCATAAAATACAAATGACATCTCCGCATGCCAGCAGACGCAGAGTGCTACGAGAGCAGACCACTCTCATTAAACGCTCGCTGTCTCTTTGCTCATTACTCACATCAGAGGAAAGCTGCGCTGTGCTCAGGCGCTCTGCTTCATGTGCTTTGTCATGTATACTCTAAAACTTTATATATTGGGGTAAGCTAAGAGAAAGTACTCCCTACAAGTGAATAAATGCTGCTTTGGAGATTTTGTTTTAATAGCAGGCTCAATGAACAGCGTATGAGTTATTACTTCTGAGTAATGTATGTTATGGTGTATACACTACTAGTCAAATGTTTGGAATCATGACTCTTGTGTTTATTTCATTTAAAATAAAGTAAAAACAAGTACTGTGAAATGTACCAGCATATTAGAATGATTTTTGAAGAGTAACGATTCTTAAAAATCAACTTTGCATTACAAGAATAAATTACATTTTACAATATATTCAAATAGAAAGCATTTACTACAAATTACTACAAACATAATATTTCACAATATTTCCGATAAAACAAATACCTTCTTTGTGAGACCTCTAGAAACATTCAGAAATCTCCAAACCTTAAGAATATGAGAGACTGAGATGTCAGTATAGTAAAAATCCTAAAGCGATCTGCTCACAAGCAAAGATCATTTTCATACACAGCCATCACTCGTTGCAGATTTTCTCTATCAATGTAGCCTCCTGTTCACCTGGCACACACACACTTACACAAACGCTGATTTGTGGGCCTGCTAGGTGAGTCCTGGCCCTTTGCCAGCAATGCAGTCTCTCTCCAGCCTGCCTGAAGACTTTCTTTGCTACAGAGTGAGTGATCGCTGGCCGCAGGCGCTCTCTACAGGAGAACAGGCAGGGTCCAAGACCGCCGTACCCTCCACTGTAGCAATGAGACGTCAGCGGTCACAGTTTCAGATTTGTTTTTGTCTCCAGGTTTTGTAAAGGAAAAAAGTTTGTTCCAATGCAGTATGTGTCTATTGGTGCAGAGTGAGGGAAGCATAAGCAGCCATTTCCAATGCATTCTCTATGGGTGCTGAGCTCCAGGCTTATAGGGGGATTGTGGGATTGACACCGGAGTGCAGCAAGCTGTGCGAGCATCAAAAAGTTGTGAATTGCTAAACTTTAGGCAAATGAGAGGTGCAAAATGCCAGTAGATGCAAGCCGAGGTTATGACGTCTGACCAAAGCGCAGCTTCTAGCGCATCGGTTGCATGTTTAGTTAATATTTGCACCTACTTTTGAAGGTTTTATGCACACACCTGATTGATATCAAGCAGAGCTAGTTTTACATTAAGAAAAGAGGGAACAGGATGTTAACGCAACAGGCTGACACGCCACATGCTGTAGCCTTGACAACACAGCTAACTTCACAGACGCTCATGGTTGGCGGGGTGACCTCCAGCCCTTCATCAAAACAACACGAAGAAAATGACATATGGGAAGTATAATTGTGCATGTCAGACTGCTAAAAATAACTGACTTAATGAAGAACAATTATACCGGAGCTTTAGCTGGTGCTTTAATTGCTGCTGTGGAGCAGTAGCACATGCAGTGGATCTTTAATGCTAAATTAGGCATGTATTACTAACAAAAAAATTGATCATTGGTTGGATGACGACATGCAATAACAGTGTGCAAAAAGGACACATTTAGCGGGACATACATATAGGCTCAGAGAATGTTTCTTGTTTGAAGAGCGAGAGGTTGTGAGTTCAAATCTCGCATGACAATTTTTAGAAGCAATTAAACAACATCTGTTTGTTAGTAGATTTTACTACTAATGCATTCACTTTCTTCATAAAAGTTCAGCAAAGGTCACATTATCAGAGGTTTTAGAGAGTTTTGAGAGCTTTACAGTTGGATTAACAGATTCAGGGGAGCTGAGATGTAACACCTGTAGTCTGGAAAATGTAGCCAGACTGTCCGCAGGACATCTCCACAAGGTACTGAACAGAAAGCTGGAGGAAAAACAGTTTGAGAACTCCGAGTGAATAAAAGAGGAGAAGGTAGAATGGGGAGATGAATGAAGAGGACACACACAAATGGAAACTACAAGAACAAATCAATGAAACCAGTCCTGCCAAAGAGATGTCTGGAGAAGAGAAGAAGGAAGGGCTGGGGAGATGTTAATAAAAGACAGTGAAAGAATGAAGGAAAAAAATGTAAATAGAGAGGAAGGAAGAAAGGGAAAAAGGGGGGAAAGAAGTGAAAAAGACAAAGTGAAAAGGAAAAGAATAAAAAGAGGAATAATGAAAGGAAGAGCAGAGGAAATAAACAAGAATGGAGAATGGAATGGACGTTAGTAAGAAAGGGAAAAAGAAGGAATGGACAGAAGAAAAGTAACAAGGGGAAATGAAATGAAAGAGAAAAAAATAACAACAAGAAGGAAGGACACAAGAAAAAAAGAGCAAAAAAGAAGTGAAGGAAGGAATAGCAAGGAACAAAGGCAAAGAATGACTGATAATGGAGATAAAGAGGGATATTAGCTGCTGGATATTAGTTAAAGAGAGAAGTGAGAAGGAAGAATAGAGTTTAAAACGAGAGGAGAGGAGAGTGTGTTATTTTCCCTCTCTGAAGTCCTCCAGACACACCCCTGCGTTACCACTGCAATGTCGATGAGGACGATATATCATGGACTGGATGAATGGATTTTTTTGCATGGGTCTTGCAAGAAGCTATTTAAAGGCTGAGCAGCGGCATTCATTTGCTTTGCAAACCTCAGCCCAACTCAAGCACATAAAGCAGAAGTCTTAAAATAGCTCCAGGCACAAAGCAGCTACTTCAGGCTTTTTTTTTTTTTTCTCTCGGTGTAAATATTTTTAGAAAGCAGCGCTATTGCCATTGTTCAGGTTTAAACCTCCTAACTCTACACTGTTTGTGCTACAGGCATGAATGACATTTCAAATTGAGCAATGGTGAGCTATTACTGTTCTAAGTTTTCAGTTTCTGCATGGTAGTTGATAACAATAAACACAAGCAACCAGTTACAATATCCTAGTAACCATAAAGATGTCTTAGCAACATCCTCTCAAACACATACATCATCACAGTCACCGCCTAGCAATCCCTAGCAACCTCCAAGAACATCCCTGCAACCACTTGTGTAAATAAATACTCACCCAATTAATGTTTTTATTTCTTAATGTTCTCATATGACACAGTCTCTATTTTTTTCTATTCCTTTTCTATTTACTCTATCTAAAAGAGAAGGCTGAACCTGATTATTGTAAAAGAGCATTACATTTCTGACCTGTGCTTGTGGTGTTCGGCCAATCACAATGCACTGGGACAGCTGGCCAATCAGAGCAGACTGTGTTTGTCTGAAGGAATGTCTTTGTAGAAGGAACTATAATAGAAGGAAAATAATGTTGTTGTTTTTAACATTAAAGCATGTCAACATATTCTGTTACACCAAAATCGCAAAATAATGATATTTAAAATAGCATCATATGACCCCTTTAAGTTATGCAAACAGTGTTTGTGAATGTTTTAAAAACATTTTTATTGATTATGTAAATGTTGGCGAAAACATGAAGGGAATGCACCATTTCAGTGAAACATCACTTGAATGTTTTCTGAATGCGATTCGTATATGAATAGATTTTTATGTGCACTTTACATGCAGAACATCATGGCCTCGCCCCCTTCGGTATTCCCAGGGGCGGGATTCATCTGGGTGTGTGATGTACCGAACCCTGGAAGTAACTCGTTGCAGTCCCTACGAGTCATTTTTGAAAACATCAAACTGCCAGAATTTGAAAGGGTTATCTTTCAGCTTCGTAACTTTGCAGATATTGTGTATGGTCCAATAGCAACGTTACAGACTATCTAACATTGAAAAGTGAAATCGCAACCACCACCCCTGTGTTTTTCAGTCAGTAAAGCACTGCAGTATTGGTACACAAGGGTGTTTGATACAGACAGCAGAGATAGAGACAGAGAGAGTTTTGCTGTACCCCTCATGAGGCAGCACTAGGTGAGCACACACACGGTCACGCGTGGGCAGGGACTGGACAGGAACGAGGCACAGAGCGACTAGTAAAAATAGCTGCCCTCCCTGGCCTCTCTTTCTTCTGCCTCCAGCACTTCCACTAATATTAGTAAATACACCGAGCTCTCGGCCAGAGCACTAACTCACGCCTGGGGCTCGGCATCTCCGGTTTTAACAAGGCCTCTGCTGAATCTCCTCACGCCGTAATGAGCAAAGAAGGACCGGAGGAGCGCTTTCACAACACATAAAGACAGAAAGAGCTCTTGATTTGTGTGTGTGAGTGTGAAGCTTTGCATACAGTAACACGAAAGTGTCGGTGGGTCTGATTCACCTTGTCGGCGGTTGTGTTTCTCCTGGGAATGTATATCATCATTTATTCAGCCAAAGCTGTGTGACTTTCCTAATGACATGTAGCATCTCTTTTCCAAAAAATAAAGCACAGAAAGCTAATAGAAACATGAGTGTATCATATAAATAGTCCATAAAAAATATTTTCTTTTTTCAAGGGTTCTGAGGTCATATATAATGTCAACATTTATGATGCCTTTATGTATATATATATATATATATATATATATATATACAGATGCACACAATAATACAAGAAATACAATGCTAAAATAAATAAATACTTACATAGATAAATAATAAAAAAATATTAAAATAAGGATAAGCAAGATGTACATCTACAACAATAATAATAAAATATATCTAAACCAAATAAATAAATAAAATATAAAATACTACTACTCATAATAAATAAATAAATAAATGATGCTCTGAAGTTAAATACACACATAACAATTTTAAAGCTATGATGTATGCAAATGTTTTAGTGAGAAATGACTTTGGTCTGTTTCTCACACAAAGCCAGACGTCTAATAAAACAGCACAGAAGTCACAATTGATTGTGAATAGATTAAATGTGATTGTGTGCACAGTCTAAATGTAGAAAAATAAGACAAACTACACTGAATAAACGTTGTTGGTATTCAATTCTATTACCATTTCTTTACCAAGTCTCTATTTATAATTTGTATGAATGATTGACTTCCAAATTCAAGTACTTCCTCTAGTTGGTCATTAGACTCGCAGGTGATACAGTACATCTACAATATTCCCAGAATTGATCCCATATTTGGCTTCTGAGCTCAGACATTTCTCCATCACACGACGTTGAAAATGTTAGATCAGTGAAGAAACAAGGAGGCTTGCTACACAATGAAAGTCAATGTGAAATTCAATAGAACAAAATCATATCATTTCATATAGGAACATTTTGTGAAGAAAGCAACGTGATGCACATCTTTTGTTTGTATCCCCAGACATTTTCATGAATATATTATTCAAATTCCACTGAATAGCTGTGAATATAAGATGGAGGGCTGCTTCTCGAGAGGCTCTTACGTGAAGGCCGAATCGAAGCTGAAGTGTGCTTGTGTTTCTTATGAAAGACCATCGATCATCAATATCAAACGGTAAGCGCTAACCTGTCAGCCAGCATTTGGTGTTATCCAGGGTGGGCTTGCTGGATTTATAGTTGTATATGATGGCAGAAGAAATCACTCGCCGTGTCGTTCTCACCTTCTGCAGCAGAAGGCTATAAAGCGAGGCCGACTCCAGAACACACGCACCATTTCGTCTGCAGCAGATAAGACTCTCTCAAATTGAATTGTCAAAGTGAAACAATATTTCAATAAAACTACAAGACAAGAGGAAACAATGAAATAGCATATTGCAAAGTCATATCCATAATAGACTGCGCAGAAGGGAATGACAACAATATTATTTAAAGAAGAGTCTTACACACAAACTTTGAAGGTACATAATCAAACCAAAATATACATTTCATATGTGCTAAAACACAGGTTCAATACATGAACCCTGGAACATATTTTAAGTTGATATAGGTATGTATCGCGGTGGTTCAGAATTGAAATATTCGTAGTCTGTTGCTAAAAGCTGTCATGTTGGAAATACGCCCTACACCAAATCCAACCCTAAACCTACCTTATAGTGTTAACATATGCAAAACTGATATAAAAACACATTTGTTGGTGCAACCGTGCTATTCCTTTTACACAGATGTGAACCGTTTTGTCGAACCATAGTTACAAGGGATTTGAACCGGAGCTCCTCGCCGAACAAACCTACTGTTTATGAGAACACATTGATATGAAGCTGGATGTGTGTGATGTTAGCGTTCAAAAGCATCAGTTTTCAAATCTCCCAGCATATTCATATTGTTTTGAAGTCACATGTTTTCTTCAAGTAATTGTGCGAAAATCACGCTTTATTATAGGAAACTCTCTATATTTGTGTGAAAAGGAATAAAAGGTGTCAGAGTTTTACTGCCTCTAGTTTTCATATCTTTTAGAAACTGATATGTACATGTTGCTACATATTTTGTGTCTTGCTAAAAAGTGCACCAAGGTACATTTATGCCATGAGACCAGATTGTCTTTTTTTTTTTTGTAAATCGAATTAGAAACCAAATTATGAACCAGAATATTTTTTCACCCTAAAAATCACATATATTGTATATTTTTAATTAAAACATAAATTAAAATGTATTATTAGCATAATAATTTTATTAAACTAAATTATTTTAAATTCTATTATATATATATATATTGATGTATGTATATTAACGTCATGTACGTATTTATAGTTAATAGTTAAACCACTGGTAATAAAATTCGGACTGAAACTGAAACACTAAAAGCCATTCAGTTATTCTAGTTTAGGCTCAGACTACTTTGACACTTCTTTTACCACATTTGTTTTTAATGTCCAAGTCAAATCAGTCTTTAGCACTTGATATTTTGTCCTCCCAAAATATGCAGAGTGCCTCATTTTAGATGGACATAATCATTCTAAAAATGCTGTCCCATAATCCTATAGATTCTGTAATTGGATTTTTTTCCTGAAAATTGGTTTTTGGTTTGAGTGATTTGATGAGAATGTCACTGTTTGTGCCACATGGAGGAAGTGAGAGGTCTCAATCATTAAAATAATCACATTTTTGCTACAGGTGAGTAATAGGCAGAAATTAATAATGACCCCTTTGGAGTGGCCACTGTCACATTAATAAAACTAAATACGACCACAGCAAAGGTCAGGCGCTTTTTTCCCTTCCGTATTTAACAACAGTGTCAGTTATCGCATGTTGCCAGCAGACACTGGCTAAAGGGGCGAACACTTTAAAATAACACCTCTTGACCCAAATCTGTTTTATAAATATCCACATGAACACCAAATCCACTGTGCTTCATGACGGCAGAAACCCAAATCATATCACATCTCCACCGAGGAGGCTGGGATTCAGTTACCCGTTTTAGAAAGAGATAAAGAAAGAAAGAAAGAAAAAAGGTTGTCTGAGTTATTCGAATTGATGTTTCTACTAATACTGTAGATAAAGTTTTAAAGTCAAAAGTGTGTATAATCAGCTTTACAGAATGACGATAAAGCTAAATCAATATACATATATATACTAAATAAATTAATAAACTTAAATAACTAAATAAAGCTTAAACAAAATAAAGCCAAACAATAAACTGTAGTTTTATAAAAACAACATACATTAATGGTTTAATTAATGTTAGTTTAAATATTAATCAATTTTACAAAGCTGACAATTTTGCTAAAATATAATAACAGGTGTTGCCACCGTTTCTTGAATACAAAATTAATACCATTACAGAACAATCACCAGCAAGGTGTAAATAATAATAATACAAATTAAATCAATACATTTTTCAACTTTTTCTATTAACAGATCTTATTATATATAAGCTAAATGAGACTGAACTCATGTCATGTTTAAATGGGTGAATTTTTTTTTTTAAGTGTACTCTTTGCGTGCGATGCTTTTCTCACCCTGCACCTAGTCTTCTTTAAAAGCAGCACAGTCGCTCTGTCACTCGGTTGCCATGACAGCTTATTCTCGGAGGGCATTTCCCTTTAATTAGAGAGCGAACCTCGGCCAGGACGCCTGCATATTTTAAACACATCAGCGAGGAATGACTCAGGGGAGCGTGTGATTATCTTGGACGCTATCTAATTGCACATGATTATATTTTCTGCATAATGGCTGTCTTTTTCAATGACCTCGAATCAAAGGTGTGAGTAAGTGAAGTACCTAGTTCATTTCACACAGACGATAGAGAAATCAAGCCCTGATGAGTGAGAATGAAGGGGAAAAAAAAACAAAAAAAGAGAAAGACTGATAGAGAAGACAAGACACAATGACAGGGAAGAGAAGAGTCATGTGTGGTTAGATGAAAAAATTAAAACATATTCAGTGATCAGGAATCACTAACATGACAGAAGAAAGAAAGAAAGAAAGAATAACAATACTAGTTAGTAAGGGAAAGCAAGAAAGCAGGAATACAAAAGTATGCAAATAAAGGAGGAGAGGAGACTTTTTTAAATTTTAAACACTTTATTAAACATTTGAGAATCATACAGGGAGTAATAAAGGGAGGAGAGGAGAGGAGGAGCTAGAGGAGAGGAGGGGCTAGAGGAGGGGAGAGGAGAGTAGAGGAGGAGCTAAAGGAGAGGAGAGGAGGAGCTAGAGGAGAGGAGAGGAGTTGGAGGTCTTGGTGTGGAACATCCAAATGGGACACCTCATGGTGTGAGCTTGAGCCAAAGCTATTCCAGTGCTGCTCATCTGAAGAGTGCAGGAATGACCTACATAGTAACTGATTATCCCTTCATTCGTCCCTCTCTCCCTCTCTCTCCGTTCCTCTATCCCTCTATTCTGCCAGGGCTGAGAGGAGCAGAGGGCAAACTCGCCGTTCCTCTGCAGATAAAACACCATCCGTCTCCAACCAATCCAACACAGCCCAGCTCCTTCATTCACTATCTCCACCTCTCTCAGCCCAACTTTATCTGTGCTCTTTCCCCATGTTTCTCACACTCTCTCAATCATCTCTGAGAGGGATTAAGTTCTTCATATGCTGCTTTCTATCGCTTCTCTCTCTCCATTACCTTACCCTTATCTTTTCCCCACTCTGGCCCCCTTTCTCTTATTTCTTTGCCCTAATTACCTTCCTCTTTCATCCTTTTAGCTTTCCCCATCTTTTTTTCTCCTAAGTTCTTCTAGTATTTCTCTCTAATTCTCTTTTCTCTTCCCTCTCTTTCTCAGTTTTTGGTCTTTCTTGTGTTTACTCCTGGCTGATTGAGGATCATCTCTCTTGCGCGGGATGCCAGGTTGAATTGGCCCCTTTTCATGTTCCTGTTGTCTGAAATCTATAAATAAGGCTTCATCATGCGCTAGCCGAGCCGGCCCGCTCTGCACACAGTCAGATAAAAACTTTATTTTCTGCCCTAGGGAGAGAATTACATGTGAACATACAGTAAGACTTTGACATCACGGATAACCAGTTGCACTTTATACAGGACAACTATACCTCTTCTTTTTGTAGATGCATTGAGGATGATACTAAGGTAAACACAAAATGCACTTGGCCAAACAAAAAAAGAGTAAATGCATTTTTCTTAAATACATAAAGAGACTTTAAAGTAGTATTATCACATCTGTGCTACATAATAAATCAAAACATAAATTATGAACCTTTTTTGTCTTACAATAACTATATATTTATGCTTTAAAATATAATCAAATAAAGACCATTTATCCTCTTCTTTAAATATTTAAATTAAAATACAGATTTTTGGATTATTAATGGTGAAAATCTCTTTCTCATTATCCATACAGCAGGATTGAACAAATAAACATCGAAGTGGTTTCAAATAAACAGTACATTTGTTTAAAAGTTAAGCCTGAAAAAAGTTAAGAAAATAATTTTTAGTGTAATTTCAACAATGATCGCTCATTTAAAAAATGTAAGTGTGCCAATTTACAGATTCCATAGCTGTAACAAAATAATGTATTATAAGTGTATTATTTGCTTTGTATACATAATTATTTGTAATTGAACAGAAATTCAAATTCAATATATTATATATATTATAATATTATAATATATATATATATATATATATATATATATACACACGCACATATTTCTATACATTGTGATACATATATAGTATATATATTGTATATCTTCTTTCCTGCCAAATATAAAAACAAAAAACAGAAAATCTTGAAGAACTAATTGAAAAAATGCAACCCCCCCAAAAAAAAACTGAGCTCGTGAGTCAGCAATTACACTGCAGAGATAGAAGATGTTCTCACTGTATTCAGTGCGCTGTCTTTGAGGAACAGGTGTGCGCAAGCAGAGACTCATTGTGTGGAGGGAGATCTCTCTGTGCAATGACTCACGCCTCTCTAAAGACTCACAGAAAGAAGGAAAAAGCAAACGGTAAGGGAGGAAAAAGCCGGGAGCGAGGCATCTTGCCTTAAATTCTGAAACAATGAAATGAAAGCACACGAAGGGCTTCTTTTTATAGCCTTCTACTTTTTAACTCCTCTGTGTAATGCATATAGACACAAGTGCCTTAAGTTCCTTGATACTGGCAGACAAAGCACTTTCAGAAAAAGCCCCTTCGGCTCAGATGATCTGAGTGTTACCCGCGAGGACGGGTCTACATTCATTGGGATTTGCTGAATGTGGAACATGACAACAGCTTGGAATGGCTTTGACTTGTTAATGGGAAAGTACGATTGCTTAATAAAGCCCACAAGGCATGCCACCGATGCATTGTGGGTGCCACATTCTCAATTATACATAATTGTGGCCAGTACAGTTAACTTTTTACTTCTCTCTGTGTTATCTTTTTCCTTGGCAGCACTTTACCATCCCTAAAAACTGATGAATAAGCCAACACCCCGCTACACTGGATAATTGAATTTATAAAAAGTCGTATTTTCTAAAAATGGAAATGTTTATAGTTATTATAAGCCTGGGATGGTGATGGGTGTAATGCTTACAGGAGCATAAATGCGACTGCTGACAGAGTAAAATTAATGTTATTAGTGTGCATTAGCACAGCTCATATTAAACAGCCCGGCCGTTGGAAAGCTCCCGCCTGTGTGATGAGCTCGGTCCCAAAATAACTCTGACTGTTGCAGATCTGGCAACTATAATGTAAGGAATGACTTCAAGCGCAGAGGCCATATGAACGAGTGATTTCACACTGATTTAACCACAGAAATAACCAGATCTCGCATGGATGTATGTGTTATGAAGTCCCGTTGTGTGAAAACGCCTTAGGCTACTAGACAAACCATCACCCAGTCCGTGTCTTTCTGTAAAGCGCAGCCACTATAAATAGTGTTTGCCGTTTGCTATTCAGCGACCGAGGTTTCAGAAGTGGCTCTGGGCGAGATTATGAAAGTATGAAAATAGGCTGGTCTACTGGTGTTAAAAAAATACATAAATAATTTTAAAAAAAGTAGGCATGAAAACAGACAGCATTATTACAAAAGCAGGTCCCTCTCTGTCCCTAAGGAATAATGGATATTTCTTATTTGATATTTACAATTGCTATATATAATGATTGCATACTGAAAATATACAGAATGATATACAGTGTTAATATATTCCAATAGACTGAATAACGCATTGCAACTTTTCATATATTAAAAAAAAATATGGCTTTACTGTTATACTGTATATGCAATTTTATATTCAATAAATGTACATGCAATAAAATATGGTACTGAATGTGTATGTGTGTGTGTGTAAATGAATTTGAATATCCACATCACATTTATATGGGAACATATATTTTCAATATACTACATTTCAAGGAAAATATGTATTATATTGTATATCCATGTATTTGTATTTAAATATAATGCACTAAATCAGTTAAGTTATAAATGTCAAATTTAATTGTCCACCAAGACACTTCCAACATATTACCACCCAAAATTCAAAAATTTAAATATTAGTTTGAAGTAGATTTTTCATGTTTTTTCTTATTTAACATCACACATATTTGACATACATCAATCGTGTAATTATGCAAACAATAAAGTCAAATATGCATTCCTCGTTATGCAGATTCAAGCATGTATTCCACGAATATATTACAGTATTTTGACAAATGTACTGTAATGATTTATTTAACATATTGCATTATAAATACAATATATTTCTACGTTTTTGTTTTGTAAGGGAGAGCTTGACAGCTTTTCATAATGAATGACTTTAGTAGAAAGTCAAGAATAAATAATAAAAATATAACAAAATGAACTCTGTACAAAACACAGAAAAAGATCATTTTTATAACCAACTATAAACTCCACGTTATTTCAAAAATAAAGAGGATAAAAGAGCATTAAAGTATAATGTAGACTGTGAGAAAGTTAAGCCATTTTTTTTTTCTCCAAAACTTTCAACCAGAAGGGCCCCGGGTGAGCAATTCCACCCCAGGCAAGAAAGTATGCTATGGGGCATCCAACTCAGTTCTGATTCCTGCACATGTACTGCATGATTGAGCTTGACACAGAACAAACGACAAAACATGCAGACCATTTAATGTCTTTGTTTCTTTCCTTTGCATAGTTCCTTTTGTAAAATGTATGGTGTTACACTGCAGCTTGTCAAAACAGTAAGGAGATGCAGGTGAGAAAGCACTTAAAGTGACAGTTACTATGTTGCTCTTTTAGGTGGAGTGTTTAATAGTGCATTGGAGCTAATATAAAGTGTTATACAAACAGTGATGAACAATGATGCTAAAACTAGCTAGCAAAACACTTAAAGGCAGAGTAAACTTGTAGCCAATCAGCAGTAAGGGGCGTGTCTACTAATGATGTGAAGGAGAGTGTGTTCAGTGAAGAGCCGAGCAGAGTGACAGAAAGATAAAAAAACAAAAGAGGAAAATGTCTGTGGAATGATAAGGCAAGAAGTAGGACCAGTGTAAATATCGGATCATCTTTCCTGCGCTGGAGAGAACTCAAGGAGCAGAAGGCCTACCAGACGCCGCCCTGCGACAGCTAAAGTCTGCCTATGCACTGGATGCAATAAAGCGACCGTTCAAAATCATTTGAAATTTGCATCAGCGAATCATAAATAGAAGCAGCCGTTTTCTGTCACAGATTTGTCACGCTGCTCGTGCCCGGTGTAGAGTGTGGAACATTGATTCTGCTTTGTTTCTCAAAACTAACCATTGTCTGGATTGCTTAGGCTACGTATGTGTGGGGCGGAGCTATCTAAATAGGGGTTAGAGCCATTTTGGAGTAGGGGCATGTTTGTTTTGGTGATTTCAAATATCTACATTAGCTTCCAGAAATCACTTACCCTGCCTTTAATGCAGCTTCAATGTAAAATTTACCAAAAGAAAGGGAAATGGCTGACAAACTATAATTCTAAATTTCACATCTTTAAGTTACTAGAACTTTTTGGGTCCCATAAACATCAGTATTTCACTTTTAATAGCCTTCAATATTCAATGTATCAATTGCAATCATACTGTACTTTCTGTTTAATTAAAAAGTGAACAAAAAATAAACAAAAAAAGGTCCTTAGTGAAAAAGTTATATATTTATTTGACACATAGTATATACTGTACATATGACTAATGGCGCGGATTGTATGATCTTTGATTGGCGAAATATTTAAAGTGTGCCTGAAGTATACTTATACTATTTCCACTTTAGCACAATCAAATTCAGTATATCTCTAGTTACTTTAGTACTACTTCCGCACTATTAAAGCGCATCAACTACAAAATTAATTGATCCAATTTCGCAGACTTTATTTATGCTCATTTTGTATACCTACAGCCTATTTGCTGTGCACATAGAATTAAACAAGTGTATTTCAAATCATTTTAGTATATTTATTCTTCACTAAGGGTACCAAGCAATTTCTACTTTGGATTTTCTTTTGCACTTTTACTGTTAAGAATAAGAAAATTCCATTACAAACATAAACAGGTTTTTTCCCCTCATGCGGTGTACCGTAAGAGAAAAGCCCTCTAAAGTGACTTGAAATGTACAGCAGTGTTACACTATTAAATTGTATTAATATTACAGATGCATTAAATATTTTATCACAATAAACTCCACTGAAACGAAGAATGCTTCGGGTCAGACCTCTGGTTGTCTTTCTCTCCTCTGTTTTTTTCCTCTATTGATCCCCTCCAGATACCTGAGACTTCCTGACCCCCTCCCTGCATCCATGTCCAGAAGTTCTACAGAGCACTTCCTTTCTACTCATGCTATGTGTGGATTCCAAGCAACAATAAATCCATCGATTTTCTCTGTTCCTCTCCTCCCAAGGATAAATAAAGGGCTTCTGCCGCACAGAAGCCCAGGACTCCGTCAACCCAGCAAGCCTGACAATCCGGACCCACCCCTGTCAATCAGTCCCATCGCATATCCTTTTTATTTAACGCCGCATTACGATACTGAGAGATTTAGCTGTACTTATCAGAGGTGCCTTACTGGCTAACAGGCTTAGGGACACATGGTTTGTTTACTGTTTCCTCTGACTAATTTCTCTACAAGAGGACTGTTTACATGGTACACACAATTAGTAAACATCCCCGATTATCCCTTGGGCAATGTCGTCTAGAAAAGGTGCGGAAATATGGCTAACAATAAAGTGAGACATTTCCCTCTCTTAGCTGAGTCATTATTATCTAATTGCAACAGAAGTGAGACTTTTAATGGAGAACTTAAAGCTAATTTTGGCCTAAAATAGAAAGATATGGACATTTAGACTCATTAAACTGATTATGTGTCTGCTTGGAGATTTCACTGCAATTGGATATAGTTAGTCTTGCTTCAATAAGCCACACACTTTCACTAGTTCTCTGCGTAAGACGGGGAAAAAGTACACAAAACTGTGCTCAACAAATACTCTGGATCACTGGACATAATAACTCCACATATCAAATGGAAAATAGAATGAGTGCACTAGAGCTGTTAGTGTAATTGGCCTTCTTACAAACTGCTAAGAGCCGCATACACTATATCAACATTATAGAAAAAAAGGCTAATCTAATTAAGCTTCTCTTAGTTGATGGAATGGAGTCAAAACGAATGAAAAGATGAAATCAGGAAAAGTCACAAATCAAGGTTAACCACCAAATTGCAGAAATAAGGGTATGAGCACCACTTCCAACTAAACAAACCATCCACTGAATTCTTCAGACTACTTGAATTTAATGGCAAGGGCCACTCAAAAGCCTCGTAGACTGTAAGAGCAAGGAAGCGAGGGACAGTTTGACCTCTTCCTGATAGGAGAGTTTCAATTAGTGGCTTATCTCAAGATGAACCTCCTCATCTCCCTGCACTTAATTACCTTAGAAAGATGTGGCCACGAGACAATCGCGGGTTCCCATGGTGAGTGGTCCCTCGAGGGGGACTTGTCTGCGGTGCGTGTGGGTTGGGGGTGTACAGCTTCCAGTCTAGTCGGATGCTCGGTTGTCACCTGTCATAACATGTGGATGGCTGGTACACTTTGGTTGTAGAACCACTGCAAGGCTAAGGTTTGTTTTTGGATGTGCGTCGACTATTTCAGCGAGCGACCTTGACATGGCGGCCTGCGCTGGCCTGGCCTGCAGCACTCTCAACATGGACAGTGGGCGGTAGTCAGTCCACCAGCTCTAATCTGTGATGAAAAATGACACATTCGTTCTGTTTAAAAGGTGAAAGGGAGAAGTATTAACATTGACGTGCACTCCAGATAAAACAGTCACGAAATGCTCCCAAGATAAACTAACAGCGGTTCATTTTCATGTATATACAGATACTAGAATGGTTTGCTTACGCAAGATGAACGTTTGCAAATTAAATTGAGTGAAACAAAAAGGTTAATAGCGGAGCAGAAATGGCAACAGCATATAAATAGATTGTTTTTATAGTGGAGAGAAAATTGATCGCCAGTAGCTGGCTCGCTATGTGTATTCTCATCGTCTTCAGTGATTTCCATCTATATACACATCTGTCTTTCTTTTGTGAAAGGAAGGACAGTGAAGGACAGGAGATAACTTGCATTTTACAGAACAGGCACCTGCATTTAAAAGATTTTTGAGTTGAATGATTACTTTCTGCTGAATAGTTGAAAACATGTTAAAATGCAAATGCGCTGGAAGTGGTTGGACTGTTTACATAGCTTATTGGTTTGACAGCTAAAAGTGTTTTTTTTTCTCGCATGAAACCAGCCTACAAGGAAGTACTGGATCTTACAGTATTGCCTATGTACTATGTTCGATATCTGACATTTACCCTTTAGGAGAACAAGAACTGTAGATCGAACTCAGCAAGTTCTTTCTCTTTGTGACAACACTAGTAAACACTTTAAAGAGGACTTGAGGGAAAGAAACAAGGCATGGTCATTTATTTCTCAGTGGCCCCGAGTCGTGGTGTTAATTGCAGGTCCTAGTGGATATGTGAGAAGAATGAGAACCAAACTGCAGCATGTATTGTACGCACAGATCTAAAGAGAGAAAGAGAGACAGCATGGCCTTGTGGCCAATTCATCCTTCACACTGTTGTATTTCACATACAGCACCGCCCTAACTTCCAGTAACAAATAACACACCAGCAAGCAATGCAATGACAAATATCCACTAAAACGTGTGGATCAAAGAGCTAAACAAAGGTTACGGCAGAAGAATAATGAACAGGAAATGAGCATCAGTCACTGTGTACCTGTAAGTGATCGAAGGAGGAGATGGTAATTCAAACAAGCAAGTTATACAACCCTAATACATCATCTAGGAGTAGACTTGAGTATAAGACAGAGCAGATCTCCTTGTTTGACATAACGCCGAACAGGGAACACAGGTCATGCAGGCACACATCAGGAAATCTGGTGATTCTCTTCCAAGCACTTAACTTCGGCCCTCATATTGCTTATTCCATATATAACTCACCTTTTGGGTTGGACATTTTGCAGCTCTGGAAATCATCACTAAACCTGAAGAACAATCAGATTTCTGCTTCAGCTCCTCCTACTGACTTCTATAGTTTAGGCCCCAAAAAATACACACAGCTGACAGTGACAAACTTGACTGATTTTAGCAGTGATTTAATCTGGCCCTTAGCCAAAAAGCCTGAGGAACTTCTCCAAAATGTTAGCCACCTACTCTAGAGGTTTTCTGTCTAGTTCCAGTCCTCACCTTGGATGAGGCCAGACGAGTGATAACTCTTCTTCTCAACCATGCAGAACTACACCCAAGGCTGGCCAAAGTGGCATAAACTACACCAGGCAGATAGATGATGCACATCAACTCGCACTGATTAAAACATATCTCATGTTCCTGTTTTGTACTTAGGCTTTGGTTGAATAGATAGAGAGGGGTGCCTGCTTTGAACTTCATGTTGGAACTGCCACTGTATTTTAATTGATTTGTCAACTGAAAGCCAACAAGAGTGTAATTGCCCATTATGTGCAAGGTTAGCATAAACATGATCTTGGGATGTGACAAATATGATGTTGCCACTTTGACTTTGTTGTATTTTTTTGATTTGTGGAAGTAGATTTGATGAGTTCCTCTTACAGTAAGTGCCAGACGACTATCTGCGTTTGACAGAATCCTGTTTTTACACCACACTGTGTAGACATGTTTCAAATACGGGTAATCTATTACAGCTGCATTCATCATGCACAGGTATTCAAGAAACTTGGCATTTCAATGCAACCAAATGGAACAGTACTTTGCTGGCTAGAGATGACATGCACACATGGACAGTGTAATATCTATATCTCACTGCCTGGGAGATGGGTAGAAGTGAAAATGCATCTCACGCTTCATGTTATACTTAGGTCACTGCATTGAGTGAGAGGGGGGAAAAGGACAGAAGCTTTCGGCATAAACGAACCTAAATGTTGGCACTGTGGCTGTACGCAGAAGTGAGTCCCCATCTACGGAGGAAGCCAGACTGATCCGTGCCAAGTTCCACCCACCTTGGATTACACATCACACAGATCGACTGATGGAGGTCTCGACTAAATGAGTCATGCTGACTTGCACACTCAGCAAGGGCCCGTCCCAGCCCTGGCTCCATCCCAAACGCAGCAAGGAGAGGAAGTGAAAGGGAGGGAGCCGTGCCATCTTAAGCCACTTGACTCGGTTTGTGCAACTGCTTGAGACTGAGCCATTGTTTCCATCCTGCAACTTCGGTTTCGATCAACCTTAAAGTTACTACTATAATACGACCGGGGTAGGACATGCTTGCGCCTTCTAAATACAATCCCCAGTGCAACCTAATTGAAGGAAGCACCTTTTAGCAGGTCTACTGATCACACAGTATTGGGATCGGTGCTTCCCTCAGATCGGATTCCTGCCCTGTTGTATTTAGTCAGGATGGCTACATGTTGTTGCTCTCCACACTATGACCATCTGTTGTAAGGGTGGGATCCAATTCCTCTCAGTTTGGCTAGCTGAAACAACACAGAACTGAGTCCAAGAGATTACAAAGAATGAAATTGTATCAAACAATATATATGTATTTCTGAAAATTGAAGTTCAGCTGTGTTTAGTTTAGTTCTTTCCAAATCCTAACCCAATCTCTGTATCATGACCCTACAGATCCTTTCCAACCGATTACACCTCGCTGTCTGTTATTTACTTAACGTGGTCTCAGGAGAGGAGAGTGCTGGGAAAAGACAGGGTGGGGGCTGCTAAAAGCTCGATCACAACATACTAAAGTGGCAGAGAGGGAAAAGATTCAAACACTCTGGCAGGGCAAACAGAAACTGCGTGTCCCTACTTGTCAAAAGCGGCGAGGCAGTTTTTTTGCAGTTGAGTGGATATTTAATATGAAAGGCTCTTCCTCCGAAGTTCGAACATTCTTCAGAACGGTCTGTGCTCGTCTGTCCAGACAGTTACAAACAACCTCCGGCTAGCGCTACTGACCGGCACAAGGAGCAACGATGGAAAAGTCAGACACAGTCCCCTTGTCCTTTCTTCTTTCACTGTCTCCTGAAGAAATGAAAGAGGAAAAAAGTCTGCTAACTGACAACCTGTCTTTCTGTGTTTGTGTGCCCTTGAATAATTTATAGGGCCCTGGTTTTCCCCGGAGCCACAGACATGTTCGGCTGCTTTAATGCTTCATCTCCCACACTAAGGCTTACCGATGAGAAGTAGAGGAAGAAAATCTGCCATTCCCTGGCAAATCCTCAGAATAAACTGCCATTAACTGCAGAGCGGGTCCTGACTAGGGCTGGGAATCACAGGGTACCTCACGATACGATACGATACACGATATATGGCTCACGATACCGATACTATTACGATAACACGATACTACGATTATCAATATAGTGTGCAGGATAACCTAC
>JAUMHR010000075.1:1914290-1927694 GCA_032361145.1 Enteromius fasciolatus | reverse complement strand
GTAGCGGCTCAACAAGTAAAGAAACCTGCACATCTGCGCTAATAAATTAAATAATAAAAAAACGATATAAGAAAAGAAATTTTCGGTCTCAGTCTTCAAACTACTAACACCTAGCCTTTGTGTGCACTCTTTACTGTTAGTCTAAATGAAATTCATTTCATTCATCGGTTGTGTGCCGAACTGATTGTAAGGCAAAGCGTGATTGGTTAGAACAAGAATGTGTAGCGATTAGTCAGCACCACCTGGCCGGTATCTGATTGGCTTAATTAGAAGGTGGGTGGAGTCCATCTATTTGTGGAAATACGTGCAGCGATCTACAAATGCACAGGACACGATTCACATATGAATGTCAGGCAAAGATGTGTTTGTAGAATAAAATAAATAGTTGTGTGTTTTTTATTCACAAGTCTACTTTTACTTATTTGTTAATGTAATTCATATTTGTGGAACTCATGTAATTCATGTTGGTTTTTTGTCCATCGCTTACATTTATTTGGAATTATGGAACAAAAATACCCCTCAGTCACTCCAAATCCAAGCTACATAAAACTGTTCAACATTTTTACTCCTTTATCGGCCAGTATAAATGTTAATTTAGTACATTTTATGACTAATAGCGAGGCATGTTGTCAAGTTGTCACAATGTACCCTGCCATTAAACAGTGAAACTAGAGTTGCACAAGGCACAGGTCAATTTAGAGACACCACATTTGTGTAATTAGACTTTTGACTTCTAACATTTCAGTTATGGAGATAAAGTCCTTATGACAACATCCCTATGTGTGAACTATAGCCCCAGTCTCCTGAATTTATACTGGAGCAGAATACACAAGGTCATTGGGCCTTGTTCAGGAAACACAAGCAGAATACATTTCTAAACAAAGCAACTCTTACATAAAGTGATATGATAATTTGTGACATGGTGACCTACTGTGAGAAAGAAATAAAGCTATATATTTACATAAAATCTTTATAAAATCAATGCAACACACTCAGCGACTATCCAGCTTCACTGAAAATGTTCTGCTCAGAAACACCTCAACGTGACTCAGATCTTCATCATCCCGGATCATCATCACAAATCACATCCAGTCAAAACCTTTAGCGTTAAGAAATACGTGAACCATAACATCGTCCAACATCCTGCATCTGAGCATTCTCGTGTATCTGGAAAAACACGCAGTGACCCCAGGGCTTTACAGTCACAGAGATTTATTAAGCGCTACTCTTGGATTCTTTGGTTCATAAGTGTGGCATTACTCATTGAAACATGGGTTATCTGGCAGGCATCTTTACATAACACCATTGTGTGAATCACAGAGCCTACATGGGAGACATGAGGCGAGATGTCACTTAGCCTTTCACTCTAGAGAGATTGAGATTCAAAACAAGCCTGACAGAGACTTCGGATCCTCCGCTCTGGATGGGGAGCTACAAAGTCTCCATCATCATTTCTCCTTTTTTTTAATAATCAAGCCCTTCTTACTTCTATTGACACTGAAAAATAGGCGGATTCTTGTTGTCAAAATGTATTCTTTCCAGAGAGATTGAGTTTTTAAATCAATTCTAATAGAGACTTCAGATCTCCATCATCATTTCTTCTATTATCAAGCTATTCTCACATCTTTTGGCACTGCACAAGTCCTTCTCATTTCTTACAAGTCATGTGCCCACTTGATTGATTAATCGCCCCTCTACTGTGAATCCACTCCCGCCTTTTGACCATACATCCATTAAATCAGTCATGCTAATAGCCAGTTTGCACAAATCTAACAGCCATCACATCGCAGTAGAGTCACTGCTGATTCAAGGGATTTCCTGCTGGCATGTTTGCATTTTAACGCTGGTTGTGTACATGCAGCCGGCTGCTGTAGGGTAAGCCCGATACATGTGTCTACCTCTGAATTCATATTGATTAGGTTCGAGGGTAGAGGACACGTTAGGGCCTACTGGTTTGACAGGTGTCCTTGGCACAAACCTGTTTGGTTTTTTTGGCTGAGGCAGAGTGAGAAGAGGACCCCTGAAAGAACAGACGAGAGCTTTGATGGACGTGCCGAGCGATACCGGCAGTTCCGAGGATGGCAGGGGTGAACGGCAGGGACAAACTATGCGGTGCCCATCTGCCAAGATGTGCAAGCATTGGGGGGTTTTACGTAAGCACCATGATTTGCTTCCCACACACGCTTAAAGACACACTTTCACAGTGCCTGTGAGGTACGGTGGAGACGGCCTCACCTGCAGGACCGTTATATTGGGTTTGAGTCTTAGCAGCATGGCTGCACTGAGTTGATTACGATGCATTCCACAACTCTCTTTATTACTAGGATATGCTGCAATGATGCTACCCATTCTTCCGTGAAATTGAAGAACTGACACACTATGTTTACCCTCTCTATTTTCGCCTCTTCCTCTCCCAGGCTGCCTTTGAGTTCAATATCAAACTGGAAGGTGGTCATTGGCATGTCTTTCTACTTTTTTCTGAAGCTCATTTTGATGGGCATTCGGCTTATCGACTTTTGACTGCCCTTTCTAAGAATCAATCTAACCTTTAGACAGGCAAGTCTTTATGGCTGGCTAGCTGGAGAGGAGTGTGCTGTGTTGTATTGTGTACAGAGGGGGAAAAAAAGCAGGTCTTTTGACAAGACAGGGATTCTCAGTGGAAACACAGGTAGAAGGAGTTTCAGGAAGGACTTGTCATTGGATATAAGCCCAGTGGAAAAGGGACGCAAAGCAGTTGAACAACTGGCTCCAAGTGCCTGTCTCCATCTGCACAGAATGGCTCTTGTTAGCATCAACATGTTTGCAGCACATTACCATCATGAATAAACCTAGAGGGACAGAGTCTGCCCAACACGCAATGTTAAACGTGACAGCAATGCTGCTCGTGTCTCACTCTGCTTCAGCAACATTAACAGCTTCCAATGATTTTTGCACAACAAGAAGGAAGGAAAAATGCACAGTACATTTGGAAATTACATAAAAACCTGAAGGTGAAGGACAATTAAAAAACTTCTCCTACAGAGAGGAACTGTTTTAAAAGTTACATTTTTAGTGTTTGCCAATGTCTAAATGATTTAGATGGCTGTTTAAACCAAAGAAGACAGACATTACTGTCCACAGAATCTGCAACGTTTCAGTTTTAACAGTGTGAGGACGAGGTAAGATAAAAATAACTAAATATGTGACAACTGTTATGATGATATCATTAAACGACTGAGTGTGAGTGCACAGTATCCATACATATCCATTGGATATGTCAAATTCTGAACTAAAAAAAGAGCTATTATTTACATGACTAAGAAACCATTATCGAGTCATTTTTGGGCATTTTAAGCGCAAAATCAAGAGAGAGTGTATAACAGGTATCGAAAGTAATGTTTATTTTATATATAGAATTACACAAAAATGTTTGCAAGGTATACCTGATATGTCTATATGTGTGTGTGTGTGTGCACCTTCCCCTTTAAATTAATACAACAACGCAAGTCTTAATTTCCTGTCTTTGCACCGCCTCTTCCCTTTCTGCACTGTCTCCACATGGGAGAGGTGGGTTTCTGTTAAGCTCTAATTAATCTGATGTCATCTTTACTTTTTAAATTATATAAAAGTAGTTTTCCTCTTTAAATCATATCTATAACTCTTACTTTTCATGTACATTTCATTATTTTTATGGTTTTGTTTTAATTAAGATTGTGATTTCTCATCTGTGCATTCAATGTATGTGCTAAATGCATTGCACTTTCCCCTTTAACAGAGGGAATGAAGAAAAGGGCGAAAACACACTAAGAAATCATTCTGTGTTATCAGGTATGCTGTTTTGTCACTTGTTGAATTTATTGTTTAAGAGTTGTATCTTGCCCTTTCTGCACTGTCTCCACATGGGAGAGAGGGAATGAGGAAAAGGGCGAAAACGCACTAAGAAATCATTCTGTGTTATCAGACTAAAGAAGCAGTTGAACCACCACTTGATGTCCGTTTGGTCACTCATATAAAGAAAAGAAAACACAACGCAGACAACACCGGTTACAAGTGCAGTATGTGAATATTTTTAAATATAAATAAATTCTACTCCCTTTGCTTTTTTTTTCTTAAATATTATCTAACTTTATATCAAATTTGGCCAATATATAATGCGCTGCAAAGACTTTCTGCTGCTGCACATAGATATACTTGGATGATGAACACAAGCCTCAGCAAACAGTTAAAAAGCACTTTCCCATCTCTGGGTTGAACACGTGCGTTTCTGTACCAACCTCAGATTGTTGATGCTGTTACAGTATCTCTTTCCTTTGTGGGGCTTGAACATCACGACTCACTAAAGTCCACCAGAATGGTTCTCCTGTCCTGAGTACAGTTAGCTAACAGTGATTAACATGAGCGGCTGAATATATGCTTATTGATTTAAACTGTGAAATGACCTGCTGTAGTGTGCCCAGATGCACACTTTCTAAATGACAGCACATGCCATATCTTAGACCGAAAAAAAAAAAAAAGATAAATGAAGAGGAAAGTATTTCTTACATTTCTTAGACTCCACCAAAAATCCTAATGTCTGTCTGCATCAGCAATACTATTTTACACTTTTTTTCCAATCTCTCCCCTGTCTAATGGTTCACGAGTAAACCCCTAAAAATGTGCATTTCACCAATGGGAACTTCTAATAAATATCTGGATTCAGTTTTAATTTTTCTTCACAGTCCATCACAGGCGTTTATGAATCATTTGCTGAAAAGATAAACAGTGCGAATCAAGAAGTATAAGTAGAGTACACTTCAACGCTTTTTTGACCTTCAACAAATGATTCTCCTTTACATTGCAAAATGAAAACTAAAGTTTGCAGCATCAACGATACACGATTTCTCAACTTTAACCAATTGGCAGCAGTGCTTTCGTAAAATATTAAAAAGAGTGTTGTGTTTAATCATGCCTGTCAAGAGCATTTGGGACAAGAACATTGCGTGCCAACAGATTTTCTTGTGCAACACAAAGTTCTGTCCAGAGAAAAAAAAACAAAAACAAACATGTATTGATTCCTCATTCAGCTATTAAACAAGCTCTACAGGCAACTACAACCAGACAGCTCTCATTTATTGCGACTGCAACACCACCGCCCAGCTATGAACCAATGAAGCACAGCTGACCTTAACAGATGACCTCAGCCCTTTAACAAACATGTGACACGTCTTGACGAAAATCTGCCCCTGGCATTCTCTGTCCCTGTCTCCTAAGTGATCACTTACATGCTCTTTGTGCAGAGAAGCATTAAGGTGTGACTGACTCTTTTGCCTTTAGCTGATCAGACAAGGGTCTGATGGCTCTCAGCACTGCTACTGAGGTCTTCTGTTCTCTCAGAGCATGCTTGATATGTCTTTGAAGCTTGCCAATATAGTTACATCCCCTAAGTAGCTCTTAAAGCTGACTCATTCTCTCATGTTTTCCCTATTTTAACTTCTTTCTTTCCTTCTTCCACTCTATTTGTCCACTTTGTCAGGTCTCATCAGCACAAAGATGAAGAAATGCTCTTTCTGGGGTTTTTGTGTGTATGTGTGTCCATCTCCCAGTAGTTCTTTCTTCTTTTCTTTGTACTTTGCCCTATTTTTCTTCCATTAGACTCAATCCCCGCAGGATGTGAGACTTTACTTTATGTTTTTGTCTTCTCAACATTTTCTACAACAATTAACATGTATGAGAAACAGGCCACTGCCCTTGATAGGTAAGGGTTGTTAAGTAAAGAAATCCAGGCTAAAACCACTCATCACATTAATTTTGGCACAGAGTGATATATTGAATGTTAAAGGAGACAAATCATGGCAATCGCATTATCCTTAAAGCACCCCTATTATGGATTTCCGTGCAGTGTATAACACAGCTCTAAGTGAATGAAAACATCCCTCAAAGTTTTAAATCTGAAAGTGTCCTGTATATAAAGTTATTGCCTCTCAAAAGAAAGAGTCAACTCTTAATAACTGAAACGGCTTGATTTTAAAATGAATCCCAAGCTGCTTCATGTTGAGGTCACTTGTTGGTCTTTGTTGCACTCACACAAAATTTTAAGTACTCAAAAAATACCATTTAAATAAACCTCAAAATGCAAGAATAACTCTTGTATTTCTATGCATGTCTTTTCAGGAATTACTGTTCAACGACTATACTTCTAAACACTATACTGTAAAATCTAACAATACAATGATATGGAGAAAGAAAGAAAAAAAAAATATATATATATATATATATATATATATATATCCCAAACCTTATGCTATTATGGCTCTTGTACTTAAGTTCAAAGTTTAAAAATATAGTCTTGAACATATTTCTACACCTAAACCTAACCTTAGCCATGAGTAATGCCTAAAAATCAAAGGAAATAATAGATGACTAGCAATGTACTAATGTACAAGCACCAAACACTGATTGCAAGCTTAAACATCTTCAGATCTGACTGGTTAATTACAATGTTGTTCCAGGGTTAACAAAGATGAACATGCTGCATTTGGTAAAATCAGGTTAGTACAGTCTCAGCATCATACTTCTGTGTGAATTGTGTCAAAATTGACTAAACAGGACAAATTAGCATGAGAGTAGAAAGTTATGCAGGTGATTTACTGACAATGCACAAAATAAAGAACGCAGATGCAGCTAACGCATTTCCATAATGATCATGGCAAAACACCAAAGTAGCACAAACGAGCAGAGCTGATGATAACAACAAAAGCACAAATCAGTTAACACTTTTTTTTGGTAAATAATGGCACAAAATACAAGTAAATTGACTACTGCTAACCTGAGTAAATCATGTTTTGTGATTCATTTAAATACTCCCCTGCCATGAACTTTGGATCTGAAAGGTGAGTGTAGATTATAAATATTGGTGTGTAAATATTAAAAGCAATAAATGGGCTGTTAATTGGAACACCATGTCCTTTCCAGATACTGTATGACAAGATTAAAGCCCTGTTCACTCCAAGAACGATAACTATAAACATAGCTTTAACTGCAGCAATTTCTCTGTATTCCAAGCGCACTGTTACTTTAAATTCTCCAGCTCACGATAGAAGGATGGATTCTGATTCTGATCTTTATTGTTCACATGGAGATGATTACATTATTGTTTTTAAATATGCGAATTTTGAAACCCATTTCAAAGGTTGTGGTTGTACATGATCAGCAAAAAGACATACAAGTTTCCCATAGTTTGCACACTTAAAGCTCAACAGTAACATGTGCTTGTGACACTGTTTCTATAACATATATGTTACGTACTTCACTGTACGTTTTACAACACTTACTGTATGTAAATGTTTCTGAAATGTACAGTGAGTGGCACTGAAACATTAATATGTAACCGCGGCCACTAAAAGGTTAATGGTCTAGCATGTTATGAATTAACACTCTCCTACACCAAACCAAACCATAAACCCACCTGAATGTGTTAATCAATGCAATGAAAAATGTATTCACTGATGCAACTATGCTATTTTACCTTCCTTATATTTAGGTTTGAGTTGTTTCGTCGAAGTGTCATGGCATTTATAATGGGGTGCTTCATCTTAGAAGTGTTGGGTATCTACCGATCTACTGCGAAAGAAAACCAGTATATATAATGCTGTGTATGTCATAATAACATTCAAAGATTTTAGTATTTGAATATTGCAGTGAACGCTTTTGAATTCATAACATAAACTGTGCAAATAACTGTATAACAATTGTGTCCTTTGTGTAAAATGAATACAATTTATCTAATTCTATTGTTCATTTTACCTGCGATTCGTCCATATAGGTATAATTTTTGAGTTTTGCAGAAATGTAGGTGGTGACACGTACTTCTAATGAGCCTGCAAGGACAGACTATGTAACTGAATCACAGTGAAAAAAAAAAAAAAGAAAGAAATTATGTTGTTTCTAAAGAGAACAAGGGTGGACAACCATTTCACACATCTATAAGACTGGAATACAGACAGACAGATGACTGGGAAGGAAAAACAGAATCCCATGGAGCAAAGGGAAGAAAAGGGGATGTCATGATGGAAAAGTGAGAAAGAATAGAGGAGCAGCATGTAAACAGTGCTCATTCAGGGCTGGAGATGGTTGGCTGGCTGATCAGGGGGATGAGAGATGAAAGGGGCTCGGGCTCCTCTCGTTGACTGTCTGTGCATGTGAGATACAATGTGACAGCTGAGCGGAGCTGGAAGGCCAGAGATGAATTCACAAATGCTAGCCCCAAGGATGAGTGCAGGGTTAGGGATGAAAGGGTGGGGCTGAACGGATGTGTGGGTGTGCAGGAGGTGAAGGGAGGAAAGAGATCCAAGATTTTTTCCTTGCAGTGTTCAGCTGACAATCAGATCCAATGTGGGCATCATGACCACAACTGTGTTTCATGTAAATTGTTTGTTTGTAGTATTAAAATACTGCTGTTCTTGAGATTCATTTATGCAGGCAAATAATTGTCTAATGGCTTCAAAATGCCAAAGAGAGCAACGCTTCCTGTCTGTTGAGACATCGTTTAATTGTCTCATTCAGGGAAAACAAACAGCCCAGGAGTGTTTGCGTGTGTCCTCTACAATAGATAATGAAGGACAACATATGAAGCAATGTTTATTTTGTTATTTATTTATTTGAACTGTAATGGTTATATTTGTGGGCAGCAGTTGAAAAAGGTTTTTACTCACAATGTGTAAAAACTTACTTGTTAAGGGATGTTGTTAGGCACAACACAAAGTCAACTTTTTATGGTTTTACTAGATGCATTAATAACAAATTCATCAGATATGCCTACTAAGACTGCATATGTCATTTTGCAAAAACTTTGGCTGTGACTTTGTTTACACAGCATAGTCTTCAACTAAAATGGGAAATGTTTATTAATTTCTGGCATTCATTTATGCAACATGAATATTTTGGGGACCTGAAAACACAGCATTTTGAAAACGGTGACATCACACATGCATATTATGTGACACCACTAACTACTGGTCTGGCATGCATAATACACCTTTTTTGTTTGCAGAGAAAATTGCAAATAAACCTTTTAGCGCTGTTTGGATTAAACCTTGGTGTAACGGTTTTAGGGGGTTTTGACCGATTATCAGACCAGATGACCCGGCTAAAATAGCACACTTTAGGTTGTAATTTAAAAACAGAAGACTTACATTTGATTTATAAAGTTTTTATTTTCTTCACAATAAAATTTAAGGTGAAAAACTGGCAGCTGTGGTTGCTGAAATTCGACCATAAAAAATATGTTAACAACGTTTTACAACTGTGATGCACAAACACCTCAGAAAATATCCTGGCACTCTCCGACCCCACAAGGATAAGCGATCTGTGTACATTTTTATTATTACCATTAGTTTTAGGAGCCATTGTTGGGTTGTGACATTAAGGAATATTTCTCACTGGTTAATCAACGTGTGACAACACTAGTAATATTGTTTGACTTTTCTTTGCTTTCCTTAGGTTTTAAACAGCCTGTATAATGTGTGTGTGTTTTACTTTTACATTTGCGGCAATTCGGCAACAAGCTGTTGTTTGCTTTTAGTTTATTTGAGTTTCCATCTTTCCCTCACATTTTTAAGTTTAAACTAAACATCAGTAAAGAATGAGAAACAAATAATTGTGAAATGTATCTAACATTTATAAGCAAAACGAATAGTTTTAAGTTTTAATTGTCTGTTCTCTCACAGATCTAAATGAAAAAGCTGTGAGCAAGTGATGTAACCTGTGTCGCGGTATCACCGCAGGCACCGTCTATCACATGAAGCCTATTGCGTTCTCGCCTGCTGTGTTTTGATCATTGAATTCATTTATGTATTACTAGAGCTAAAGCCATTGGCTAGCGTGTCCTAATATGCTACTGTAGGTAAACGAGTTTAAAATGCTTTCTGTATTTCATAATAAAACGACAAACTTACTACACTTTTAGAAATATAAATACATTAATATTGTAATCATCCAAAGTAATCATATTAAATATTCTAATTAAGCACATTTAGTTCATTTAAAATATGCAGATTTATGAATTTATATGCTATTATTAGTGTCTGATGCTAAAGTGTTGCTTATTAATTTTCTTTTTGGCACTTTTATTTTTGTATACTGTGAAACTTCAACCACATTAAGTAGCTACTTTTTGGGAAGAAAAATGTAATAAAAGTTATAATTTAATGTTAGAAGTAGTACTTATTTTTGTTAAGTTATCCAAATGATTAATTGGCTAATCAAAAATGAACAGTAGATTAATCAAGATGGGGGTGGGGGAGGGGTGAAGTAAATAAATAAAACAAATAATCGTTAGAGTACTCGACTAATCGAAAAAAATAATCCCTAGATTAGTTGACAGAAAAATAATAGTTAGTTGCAGCTCTAATTTACAGTTAAATGTTGTAATTTCATTAACTGATATAATGTTAATATACCAACCTATTCAAGTACTAAAATCTCTTTTGCACCTTTGAAATACACTACGCACCAAATTAGGCGGTGATGAGAAAGTCACATGATGAACCAAAACCCCTCACAAGCAGCTTTTAACTATGAACATAGTTAGGAGGAGCTCCGTGTCATTCACACAAACACTAACCACTATAATGGTGTTACACATATTAAACTGAAATATGCAATATACATTAATTTAATAACATTACACGTAACATACAACCCTTAAAAAAAACTAAGAAACATAGTTCAAAGAAAAGAAACTTCCGAACTAAGTTCAAACTAAATTTGAAATGCAATGCAGGGAATTCTGGGAATGTCAGTTTACAGTTTTTCCTTTAAATTTTACAGGAATTTATGGTTAACAAGGTTTTTGCCATAGCATTTCAGTTTTTGACAGTTAAAATCATGGTCATTTTTTTACAGTGTTGGATTACTTAAAACATGTTTTATCACTTCATCTCATACATGATGTTTAATCCCCACGGAACTGCCAGCACGATAACTACTTAATAAACTATTAAATATAGCAATACCTTAATATAAAATCACCCATATCATCAAGAATTTGGTCATACTGACTACCCCTATTCAGATGCACATATATGGCCAAATATGATTTCCTTTCAAAAAGTAAAAAGACAAAGTCGTTGTGACTTCTTGTGCCCCCATCATCACCACAGATGGGTTTTCATTTCTGATATATTCATTTCTGCAGTCGGGCTCTGACTGGCTTCTGACACCTTCATAAAGAATCATGGGCATCTGAGGCCCAGGGGTCTTTAGAAGAATCAATTTAAACCGGTTCGACGGATGATGTGATTCCATCGGAGGGACCTCAATGCATTACATCAGGGTCTGGGTTTGTGTTGCATCAGTAATTTTAATAAAAATACCATATCTGGCTCAGCGCGCTTCTAATACCATCGATAGGCATGGCATAGGCTAGATGAGACTGTGAGGCTTTATTTTTCTCCAGGGCCGGATGTAGGAAACAGGGAAGAGAGTATTAATATCTCTCTCTTCTCCCTCCTGAGGAAAAAAAAAAATGCAGCAACCCACATTTGCCTGTTAAAAATATACACACCCCACTGCAGGGACAAACCTATATACAGCATCTGTGCCCCGATGAAGAGAGTTCGCATGCCTCTCATTTACTTTACCACTATAAGATTCCACCCTGCCCTCTTCCTGGGCAGTAGACGACTCCGCACCAGCATCCAAGCCCAAATGAATATGCAACTCTGAAATGTCTTTGAAAGAAACTAATTCTTAAAGTATAATGTAATTGATCAAAACCACCATCTTGACCATTTTCTGTTTTGCCATATTTTAAAATGCATTTTTCACCTGTTACAGCAAATCTCGATTTTCTTAAGCCATACCTTCAGTCTACTATGAAAACACTGTTGCAGGATGCCTCGGAAATAATTTTAGCAGGGTAATTTGGTACCTGTTTTTGTTATTAGCACAGATGAAAATGGTTGTGCTGCTTAATGAAGTGTGGAAACAGCAATAGAGTGTTTTTGTTCAGCCGCTGAAGTATTGAGCACATTTGCATTTCTCACAAGTCACGTTGCACTTGCAAGTCAAACATAAACACATATTTCTAGAAACACAATAGCCTGAAGTTCTTTTGAGAGATGAAGGTTATTCCATGCATTGCTATCTTAAGAGTAAAAAAGCGAACTGGATCAAACCAGCACAGACAGAGAACTGAACAGTTCAGATGCACAACAACAAGATGAGGAGCACAGTCTGTAGTTTGAGAAACGGACGCCTCGCTGGTGCTCAGCTGGAAGCTTCATTGAACAGTACACACCAAACAGCTTTATCTGCAACAGAGAGGAGAAGAGACGCTGCTGGACTATCTGGAGAGTTTCGATGTCACATCTGACACTGACAAACAGAAAGAAAAAGGCACTTCACCAGAATATCTTAGATAACATAACTGACAGTCGATCTGGCACTGTACAGCTTAATGATTAAAAACTCGTCCATGATTAAAAAACCTCTAACATGCATGGAAACCTTCTCCTGATATTCAAAGAGCTTATATAAAGTAATTTCGAAATCAAAATCAATCCAAAACCTTTTGAAAGTTCTTTTGGATTTTGTTTCGAAATGTACACAATATGAACTCCCATTGGTCCATTGCGATGGTATAGTGGTAGGTGTTAACTTTGACATGTGAATAAAGAAACACTGCAGAGCTGATATAGAGTATAAATTGAAGTTTTAAATAAATTCAGATAAATTAATTCTATCCTAAACAGACACTGTTTTTATGCTTAATACTGTAAACATGCTTTAACATAAGTACCCATGATTATGGAAAGTGTCACAGCCAGCTGGAGGTGCCTACCCAGCCCTGGGGATGGCACTCCAGCGCCCAACCAACTCTCTGTATTTTTTGTCTGCTCCTGCCCAGGCCATTACAGAGACTGTTTCTTTGTCCACTGTGTTTCCAGTCATAGCAGTTGCCATGTTGAGTGTCTGGGCCGCACACTGTTCCAAGGAACCCCTCTGTTATCCAGTTCAGTCCGGGCCCGAACCTCTCAAACCTGTTAATATCCTTGAACCTGGCAGTGACTTGGAACTGCCCTGGCCCAAGAACCCCGAACCTGATTACACCCCTGAGTTCACTATAGACTGTATTTTGCCGTGGCCTGAGGCCCCAGAACCTGACAATGACTCTCTTTGGCCAGGCCAGTTCGAGACTGTCGAGGACGATGAATTTCCGTGGCCTGATGCTCCCGAGCCTGTTTTCTGGCCTCTGCTCAGTCCTGACGCGACCACAGAGTACTCCCCAGTGATTGCACAGACCTCAGAGATGTCGACTTTGGTCGTGGAATCTCTGAGGTCTGAGGTCCGCTGGTGGCTGCACAACCTCCGGGTGGGTCTGTCGGGGCTGTTCAGGAGCTCAAACCCGACCCTGAACCAGCCACAGAGGCCTTCGAGCTCTTGCCC